>JARYGA010053628.1:0-25502 GCA_030545235.1 Helianthus tuberosus
AAAATTCATTTATTAGTAATGTCACAATTGATAAAGATCTTTGCGTTAACATAATGCCCAACTACATTTTCGAAAAATTAAGTATTAGTGATTTTTCTCCACTTCAAATACCCATTTTTCTATCCAATCGGAAAGTAATAAAATCAATCAGTGTAGTTGAGGATGTCTTGGTTCAAACAAATCAAATGGTAATCCCAACCGACTTTGTCATCCTCGATGACGCTCCTCTAGTGTTGGGACGACCTTTTGTAAAAACCCACGAATCTTTGAAGAACCGGAAGTACAACAATCTATCTCTTCAATTAGGGGTATTTAAAAGAAGCATTGATCTTGAGCGATCAATGAAATATCCAATCGGCAATAACGACCCCCTAATTGAAGATGAGCCAGAACCACCTGATAAGGTGGGTCTAGCCAAGGACCCTTATAAACGTGGCGCACCACGGAGGCATTCCGCGGAACTATCCTTAGTTTTAGTTTAGATTAAATTTTATGCTTTCTAGTTTAGTTTTAATTTTCAGGAATAAAACACACTCGGGATGGTGAAGGATACTAAGGGAAGCTTGAACCAACACCCCATGCACAAAAACAGAGCATCCCGACATTTTTTTCTTCATTACAGCAAGTTCAGCACGGGGCCGTGCTTAGCCAACACGGCCCGTGCTCATGGTCTGCAGGAAAAACGCCCAGTTCAGGTATCTGGACACGGGGCCGTGCTCACTGAACACGCCCCCGTGCCTAGCCTTCTGTTTACTTTTGGTACTGGCAGTCTGGACATGGGGCCGTGCTCAGCCAACACCACCCCGTGTTCAGCTACCCAGTACCATAAAATCTTGTTTTTAACCCACTTTTACACATTTTAATCAACCGAAAAACTTATTTTTGGGACACATTGAGGACAATGTGTAATTTAAGTGTGGGGGATGCTAAAACCTTGAATCTTGCAAGTCCTAAAAACAAGCCTTACACAAAACTCTATTGGAACCGCTATTGGGAATAACAAGTTCTAAAAAGGTTATATTTTTACAAATTTACAACCGAACGCGTCGTGATAAAAAGAACCAACATAAGAAAATTATGAAACGGCATGACAAATCTAGTTAAAATTTGATTATATATACTTGATCACATTAAAAACCCATTCCACAAAAGTGAGTTTTGAGCCTTTATTGAGCATACAAATACATATCTTTAAACTAAATGCTCATTTTTCGTTTCTTGTGTGAATAGCCGCTTGGTTCTTACAACTCTAGAACTTGCCACGACAATACATTCCCGGTCCTTACCAACTTAAACCCGAGTAAGTAAATGATGGAGGCATTAGGACTAACCATTTTTATTTCTACACCATTTTTTTTACCACCTACCCAAAATCCCCCTAGTTAACCCCTTTGAGCCTAAACCTTTTCATTTCTTAACCCAAACCAAACACCCTTTCACCCACCAAAACCTTTTTATTTTTAACCCTTTGTTTTAGTGACAAGCTCGGTTTTTCGTATGACTTTAAAAAAAAATGTTGATGATGAAGCAAAAGAAAAAAAAACAAGCAAGTTCATCAAAAATAACTTTGTTTGAATTATGGCTTCATCAAAATAAAAATTGCAAAAATAAAAAGTCTTACGAAAACTGATGTTTTTTACGCTTTTCGCCCTTTTCTACTAACCACTAACCCAACCACCTACCTTTAACCCAAGTCTAACCCTTCACCCAAAAGTCCTCTTGATATTTACAAAGGTATATAGTTAAAAAGGAGGATGATTGATTGCTTGGCAAGCCTATGGTAGGAGTAAGTTCCATGCCGCTCTCGAGTGATTCACTAAAATACATCTTCGGCCGAGTGTTGAGTGATCCCCCGTGAGGTATGTGAACTTGTATATAAATAGAATTTTAAAGAGGTATGTTATGCCCTAATAAGTAATTTATCTTATGAAAAGTTTTAAATAAATCATGACGAATAGGATTGTAAATAAATAAAAATAAAACTTAATAAAGAATCTTGGAAATCCCGACACTCTATGACAAGCTCAAAAACCTTCTCTTCTACCCATTCCATTTGTGAGTGTGAAGCCACATTATAAAGAGTTTTGCTTGAGGACAAGCAAAGATTCAAGTGTGGGGGTATTTGATGTGTGCAAAATGCAACATATAAATTACATCAATTGTGGCATAAAACTAACCCTTTTTTAGTACTAATGTTGGAAAAAGTGTGCTTTTGTCTTCCTTTTGTATTTTCAGGATTAAATAAGCTCAAATTAACAAAAGAAGCAAAAAGGCAGCTAAATATAACATAAATACAAGAAAAGGAACAAACGTGGCATGCCCGACCTCCCCGAAAGCATCTTCCCAAGCAAAACAAGAGAACAGAAGGCTGAACACGCCCCGTGCTCAGTGAACACGGGGGCGTGCCCAAGTGTCAGCATAAAAGATAAAGTTGTAGAAGCTTCCATCGCCCACCACGGGGCCGTGCTCCGCGGACACGGGGCCGTGGTCAACTATAAGATTCGCAGAATCCAGCCAAATCTTGATAGTACAGATATGCTTCTGCACACGGGGTCGTGCCCAGCGGACACGGGGGTGTGGTCAACTAATGCAGACAAACTGCAATTAATGAAGACAGAGAAGAGGATGGACACGGGGCCGTGCCCGAGCTTCTGTTCAGCCTATAAATAGGAGTGCTTGGTTCACTTCAAAACCATCCCTTGGCACACCACCTCTCTCACACTTCACCCACCACCCACCACCACCATAACACCATCATCCACCACCATCATCCATTGTCCATCATTGAGTGTGTGAGTCGTCTCGGGATCCAAGATTGATCGTAAGAGTTCTTGACAATCAAGGCCATGTTTGCCTAAGTCTCTTACATCACTTGGTGAAGACAAGTGTCTAGTGTAATACTTTTTATTTTTAATCTTTTCGCACTTTTTAATTGGTTATGTATTAATGACTTTAATAACTAGTTTCTTATGTTGAAGGTAATTCTTCCTTATCGTTTGTCCGTGGTGTCTTGGCATTATTTTACTGTTTATATAAAATAAAATATTTTCACCATTCATATCTCCACGGTCTATATGGAGGTATGTTGGCTACCTGGTCGGGGGTTAAGGGAACGGTTTGGTAAGAGTCTTGCCATTGTTCAGTGTATAGATCCTGCAAAGGACCTGGGTCAAATTTAGTAGGACCTCCTTCAATACTTAGCGGTATTGGATGGCGGGGGTCCAAACTCTTTGATCCCCTCATAAGTTAAACTACTATTAATACTTTAACCCGGCTACTTAGGACTGTATCCCTGCTGACTCAGACTACTTAGTCGAGGGTAACGTCGCCTTCAAAAGAGGGGCCTACCACATTATGCATTAATAACTTAATTAATTATCTTTCGATAATCCGACCCTTTAGGATTGTATCCTTGCTGACTCAAACTACTGGGTTGAGGGTAACGTCACCTCCAAAAGAGGGGCCTACTACAATAACTAAGATAATCTCTTAACAAAGTGCAAAAGAGCGGAAATAATCAAAGGTTACACTAAACACGAGTCGGAGCCAAGTGATTCATCTTGTCTATCTGTTTTTATTTTTATTTTTCATCATTTTAGTTAGTTTTTATTTTTCTTAGTTTAAAAGCTTTTTCTAAACTTTTTGATTTGATTAGACGTTCAGGATAAACCGGTACTAAAAGCTCTTGTATCCTTGGACGACCTCGGTATCTTGCCAACACTATACTACGCTCACGATGGGTGCACTTGCCCATATGTGTGTTTAGTGTTAGTAAATATCGTGTTTTATAAATTTAAAACTTGGCTAAAAAAGTGTAAAAGGGCATAAAACATACTTAAACTTATATACACACTTCACACGCATCAATAATTTAGCTTGTTTTTCAAGATTCTATCTCCTATATATAGTCATTGTATTCTCTTGTATTATATACACCTATCAATGAAATATTAATCTCATTTTCTCTACATCTCTTCTATATTGTTTAGCTATTAGCCTTGTTGTTTCACAACACGTTATCAACATGAGTAGCTTTGGAGTTGGGACGCATCATCGTCAGTGTTTTGTTGTTCGGTTAGTCAACCATCAATGTTCATTGTTGCCCCGTTGAATAAGTTTAATATGCCATGCGATAAAGTTAACTGTTAGTATACAATTTTTATTTTATGTTCACGCTTGACCTTTACCTCCGCCGTACACCGCTCCACTTCTTATATTTCAGATTAATTCATAAATCTATATTTATGGTATGGGTTAATTTTGGCGGCTAGGGCTGGTGTTTGAAAGATGACAATAATCTAACATGATTTAAAAGAAAGATTAGATGATTTTATTCGAATTAAAATTCTAAAACAACCCATGTATGCGATAACATTGATTATGTTATGGGACTATATTATATAATTTGGCAAGATAAAATATTTAAGTTAAATGAATTTAAATTTAGAATAAAATATATAATTTATGCAGTTTATTAATTTAAATGGATTTGCTGATACTATGAGATTGTATTATATTTATTTAGCTTTTGTTGTTGGAATAAGGTTGCTAGTAAAACTAGATTAAAGTGGTTGATAAAATATAGACGAGTAGAATTGAAAAAACACTTTGTTTGGAGTTATATAACCATCACTACTAGAAAAGGGGACAATTTTCTACAGAAATTTCCTACGCAATTTTTTTCGTCACAGATTTCAACACTTTTATGATGAATTTCCTACAATTTTTTTTTAAAGATTTTGTGACTAATTTACAATGCATTCACGACGAAAAATAAGAAAACCCCAACTAATTGACAGTTGCGTCACAAATCTGTAGGAAATAACCTACAAAAGGTTAATTATTATTCTTTACCGAATAAATATTTATATTTAAGCCAAAAAATAAGGGAAATAATATCGTTTCCTACACATTTATGACGAAAAATAAGAAAACCCTAATTAATTGACAGTTGCGTCACAAATTTGTCGGAAATAACCTACAAAAGGTTAATTATTATTCTATACCAAATAAATATTTATATATAAGCCAAAAAATAAGGGAAATAGTATCGTTTCCTACACATTTATGACGCAAAATAAGAAAATCCTAATTAATTAACAGTTGCGTCACAAATATGTCAGAATTAATTATTGTTTACCGAATAAATATTAATATATGCAAAATAAATTAGGGAAATAATAACATTTCCTACACAATTCTGTCAAAATATTTATTTATTAATTAACATAGACCATCCGTCGGAATTGCGTCACAACTTGTGACACATTTCCGACAAATATCTTTGTGTTTAACATAAATACAAGGATATATACTATTATATTTATAAAAATAATAAAACTAGTATATAATAATTATAAAATAAACATATTTCCTATACATTTGTGACAAAATGTTTATTTTTAAATATAATTGTCACATAGGCGTAGGAAACAATCCATGTATGAATACAATTTCCTATACATTTATGACAAAATGCTTAAATCAATTGCAAGTTGTGACACATTTATAAACAATGCATTGTTTATAATATTGGAATAAATTATATTATATCTCTTATTTGATTATTAGTTTTTCCTTTTCTATGTGTAAACACTTGTCTGCATAGATACAAACATTGTATTTGGTGATTATTATTTATTTTACTAAATCATCGAGATTATATTTATTATTGCCTCATCAAAGTATGGTTAACCAAACCATCATGTAAGTAAGTTTTTACTATATTTTTTGTTAATCTTCTATTCATTTAGTATTGTGTAATATGTATAAGCTATGATTCTGACATATACATATGTTTATTGTCTTGATGTGTTATGGCTTTTAAAACATAATAATTTTCTTTGCCTTTAGCATATAAATTTCATGTTTTTGTAATGGGATTGTTGAAGAATATTTAAATGAAATATAATCGCTGGTCCAGGTTGGTATCTTTTAGGAGTAATTAATCTATCGATTTCCATCTTATTTTTTATAGGCTATTTGGGTATAGTCTTGTTATTTTGTTTTCCTAATTCACTTTATAATAATGAATAACCTATTGAATAAGGTTTAAATGCATAATTAATTGCGAACATGGGTTTTAGTCAATGTATGCCCTCTTTTCATTGAGAAGAAAATCTTTTATTTTAGCTATAAATACTATTAGTTTTAATTTTATGTTATGTGTTTCTTGTTTAAAGTGTGATTATATCATACATGTATATTTTGTGAAAATGAACAGTTTTCTTTTCATGAAAAAAAATATCATCAAAATTTTCATATATTTACTTATGGTTTTTTTAAGATGTATGAGATTCGTCTAAGTTTGGAAAATAAATAAACTGTTAGTAAAAAAAAGTTTTGAATCTGAAAGTCGACATATATTTATATTTAACAATCGTATAAGTTCCTTTCAGTTTGTTATCTTTCAATATTATATATCTAAAGATTTACATAAATTTATAATTAGTAATTGTTTTCTTGATATCTTCGTATTAATTGGATTCTTATTTTTTTTTATGATAATACCTTTTATATACATGAATGAATTTATTATATGAAATATATATCGGGCAAAAGATGTGTTCGTAACTTAATTGAGATTCTTAGGATGGAACAACAAAACTGATTATTATAGAAAAATAAGGTTATCTACAAGTAATAAAAGATGACATGTTATGTATTAAAATATCATGAAAAACTGATGTTTGTTTATGCTTTAAATTAAGTGATAAATATGTATATGTATTACATTGGAAACTGGATATACCATAATACTATACGTTGATATATGAATTACATATGTATTAGGTCCTAGCGATTAAAAATTCTTATTTCATAAAGTTTTATTATTAGCTTGTATTATATGATGACATGTATAACGTCATATATTGTATTATTTGACTTTATGTATACCTTGTATTTTATATATTACTACATGTTATATATAATATTGAACAGAATGATTAAACCAAAGTCATGGTTTATTATCACTCCCATGAGAGACCATATATACTTTAGATATGACGCACGAAGTGTCATACTCCCTGAATCTCATTATTAAGTTATGAAATGTCGTAAAATGTTAGGCAATTAAATCTTATATGACTCGAACATGTAATTATTTCTTAGTTTACGTGACAAGAAAATTGTTTATAAGGAAAAATTAGATGATTTTTTTTGTCCATCTGATACATCTACGAGTTGCTCCTGAAGTAGCAATATCATTAAACGTGAGACAAGTTTGTAGTGACTTTATATCCGTATGTCCGAGTAAATAATGAAAAATCATGAAACTTGTTTGGTTTTACTCTGATCTATGAAGTGAATATATATATATATATATATATATATATATATATATATATATATATATATTGATCATGGACATCATTGAGAAACTTGTAAAGATGGTTATGTTAATAATGAGATTGACCATAAAAAATGTAATGCAACGATGATCATGTTAATAAAGAATATGATCACCACAAGTGGCAAATAAAGGGAGTGATTATATGAGAATAATAATATGTGAAAAGGATAAATATAATAATACATTATTCTCTTATATTTTTAGTCATGTATATAAAACACATTATCACAAACCAGAAATTTATGGATTATAATTATTTAATTAGTTGGCATGACCGGTTAGACTACACTGAGTCGATGATGTTGTAAAACTTAACGACGAAACAAAAGATTCTTGCTGACAATTAAACTTGTCATCTTTGCTCTCAAGGGAAATTAATGATTCACCAACCAAAGTAGGGTAAGAATCCCTAAATATTCTGGAAGTGATTAAATGATATGCATATCCCAACATGATACCATTTAGTGTTTTAAATCGATGCATCGTCTAAATGGTTATCAAACCCACAACCTAAAGTTTGTGTGATTATGGCTTAACTAAGGTGATCACAAGCATATTATTCCAGATTGACATATTTATTTCGGTTTTAATAGTGAATTTGATTCCCAAGTTATTAACAATCATTGGAATAAGTGTTATTGTTGAGATGATCACTAAACGTCTACTATTGATTACAAAGCCAATGATCATGAGAGGAGCAAAAGTTCATTTAGGTACATGTAATTTTGCATATAGTACCATTAATTCACATCAAGCCAATAAGTTATAGTTCTCCCCATACAGTTGGTTTTTGGTCCGGAACCAAAGATGTCTCATCAAAGATTTTGGTTGTGTGACATATATTGAAACTCATCCACCACACCGCACAAAGTTGGGACTTCTAAAAAGTTTGAAAATATGTTGGGTGTAAATAATCGTCTATTATTGAATACTTAAAGCCATTAGTGAGAAATTTGTTTATGGCTAATTGTTTTTCACTTTAGTGAATGAATGTTCCCAACATTAGGGGAAGATAACAAGCAGTTGGAAAGTGAAAAGTGGAATGAATTATCATGTCATCTTGATCCTTAGACTATAAACGGTGAACCAGAAGTTCAAATGATAATTCATTTACCAATATTAAAGAACAAATTACCAGACAAGTTCACTGACCTAAATAGAGTGACTAAATAAGTCACATAATCAACTGCTTATGCTCCTATATTTGTGTCCCAAGAGGACACATAGTTTGTAATAAGTCTATTGCACGCCTAAAGCGTGGTAGACTATTTGATTCCAATAATAAAATTCCTCGAAAATTGGAGCAAATAATTAAGAAGGTCAAGTCGAGGTTATAGTAATAAGATCTCCTGAAGAGACAGTAGACATGATGGTTCAAGAAGAACCTTAGGTACCTGAAAATAAAGAGATCTCGATAAGTTGTATCATGTCTAAGATATGTATGGAATCGAAATAAAAATCGACGTCGTTATACTTTTGTATATAATGTAGCGCTTGAAATGATTAAGTGATAAGGATCAAGATTTGAGATCTGCCTATGAACATAAACATAGAAATGATTGGCCAAAATGGAAAGACGTAAACAAGGCAGAGTTGAATTCTCTATTAAAAATGGAAAGTTTTCGGACCAATAGTCCGTACAACTGAAGTTGTAAAACATATTGGATACAAATGGGTCTTTTATGCGAATCATGAATTGAAATCAAATTAAGCGATATAAGACAAAATTGGTAGCACAAAATATTTGCAAAGACTCATGATTGATGATGAGGAGACACATTCTTCAATGGTGGATGCATTGACTTTCCAATATCTTATTAGTCTGGTAATATAAAGAGAGAATTGACATGCATATTAGAATTGTTATGTATCATTTTGATACTAAAAGTTTACGTGAAAGTCCTTAAAGCATTTAAATTATCAAAATCATGTAAATTAAGTTCTCAAGAACAATATGATCGGTGTATATAAATTCATATTGAAATACGATTGAACTCATGATGAGTTTCCTAAAGCAAATGAGTGCCCTAAAGGTGAATTGTAACATCTTTAACGATATAATACTTGTGCACCAATAAACATACATAGAAAACTTGTACCCGATGATTGTGATATCTCAATAAACAATGTACAAGTAAGGTACAAAATGGATATTGGAAATAAAAGCAAGTATGCATGACATCTTTGCATATAATATAGAATTCTATGTGTTAAATGAGCACATTTGTGTAGCAAAAACTCCTAAAGAGTGAATGCATATTTGGATAAGATGGAAAGAATTCCTTCATGAATTGATAATGCCAGAAGCATTGATATCAAAACTTCAAGAACCTACTATATGAAGTTGACAAAATATGTATGGACTAAATTACTCAAGTCAAGTGTTGTACAACTCGAGATATTCGCATAAAGAGGGATATACGTTTGATTAAATTAGCCATGTTTTATCAAAATTTTACTTTTAAAAGTTCACTATAATCGTAGTTTACAGTGATGATGTTTACACATTGTCAAGAGAAACTGTTGAGCTTTTAGATGGAGAATTTTTGAAAGACCTTGACAATGTAATTATTGCTCGACCTGTAGTTCGAGCATATGTATAAGTACATCTAGAAGATGTCGGGTCGTTTTAGTATGGACAAAGCTTATCCTTTAAGTATGTTAAAGGTTGTTAAGTCACTTACTATAAGAAATAATTATCATCATATCCTACCAAATTAGGAATTCTCATTTCAAAAGTACCATAATTTCTTTCTAGCTATGCATGATTGTACGTATCTTTTATTTGAATTTATCAACATGATATATCACTGCCCATTGATGAGACATTGGAATGGTATATGTCAATACCTTGAAGGTAAGAATGATATGTGGCTATATTTTACTAACTCGTCAAAACAAGTTTGGTTAGTCTTGTAGATGTAGGAATGTAACAACACACAGTCGTGGACATATGATATTTTTTTGAAAGGAGGGACCTAAAGTCTCGTTAGAATATTATACAACATTGCTCAACATAAAGGATTCTTTTAGCTTTTTGTGTGTGTGTGTGTGTGTGGGAGGGGGGGTTGGTGTTTTTTAAGGTTTTTGGGGGGGTTTTTGGTGAGGTATAGATTTTTTTCTTTTTTTTGGGTGTGGGGGTGGGAGGGGGGTTGTGTGTTTAGGTTTTTGGGTTGTGGTGGGGTGGGGTGGGGTGGGGTGTCACACCCCGATATTTCCACGTATTACCGGTGGGGAGTATCGTGACGTAGTGGGTATCATCATAGTCAAATAATCACAGTTCAATGCACAGCGGAAGTCTAAAGTAAATATATTACAAACCGATTCAAAAGTAACATCAAATATTACAACCGGATTGTAAGATGGATCCACAGGTGGATCTTAAAACAGAAATATAAACACTGTTCAATAGACTTTAGACGTTTAGAACTTGCAAGATTCCCTATTAACGCCCTGAGCTCCCAGCCAATTACGTACAGTACCTGTCACTTAATCTTTTTGGAAAATACGTCAGTTTACACTGGTAAATACAATTAACTGACTCTTTTTGAAACATTTATGAAAACTGATTTAAATGCACAAGGCACAAATATCCTTTTATAACTTGGGACAATTATATAAAAATAATCTTGTATACATATTTACATGTTCGTTATACATTCAGGGCCCGATGCAGAAACCGAGTCAAGATTAACAGACACACCACAAGTATAGGCCCACAAGAGAGTGAGATACCGTTTTTCTTATGCAACTGTCAGGTGTATGCCTACACCCCGTGCTTAAGAGGTGGTCATTTCTTAATAATGATGCCAAGGATATCCGGGACATGGTCATTTACCCCCAAAGGCTTTATTTCAAACAAGACATATTAAAACGGGTTACCTCAATAATTTAATCACAATCCGATTAAACATTCAATACCCGACCAAGCGGTATTATTATAGTACCGTATCCCAAGCCCGTATAGCGAAAATAAGTTAAAAGTATTTACCTGAGCTAAAATGTAATTTTATTTCTCAGCCGTATATTCAAATCAGCAAGCACAAGTACCTCTACTGGGGCTCTCAATCTGGAACGGAGGTTTTATTAACCTATTAGATTCCCAACGGGTCTTACTTAAGTTTAAACTTAGACCGGTTAGTTTTAAGGAAAGGTTCACGGTTCGAAACGCAAGATTAAGCGAAGACCGGATTAGAATGTGATTTAGACCCGACAAGTATGAAGACTTGTGTAATATGGGTAAACTAAACACATTCTGGATTTTGAAGTGAAATTGATAAGGTTTGACCCGTTTTGGTTAATTCATGTAAACTAGTTACATAAACCGTACCGAACGCGTAAAATGCATAACGGGTAATCAATGAGTCATGAACATGGTTCATAAGTTAATATGCCTTAAATATGTTGTGATATCTGTAGGATACCTTCCATTATGCCCAAAACGGATTTAAAGTCAATTTAAGCCCCGTAGGGGTATTTTGGTCATTTTAAAGATTATAAATGAGGTTAAATGACAATCTGAGATTCTGGTCTAAAATGATCAGTAAAAATATTTATTTTAGTAGCTTATATCAGTAAGATATCATATATGTGTGAAATTTATCATTTATGGCCAAACTATGCACCATAGGGGCATTTTGGTCATTTCACATAAGCCTTAAAGGTCAAATTTGGAAATCTGAGTTCAAAACTTTTACTTACTGTTAAAGTACAAAAATTTATTCATAACACCAGTAGGTAACAAGCTTTAGGTGCCAAATATGGTTTTAAACCATATTATGCGCCTAAATCGCATAAAAGTCGGTATTTGACGGTATTCGGGTTAAGTAAGTAAATCTGAGATTTTGAACAGCCTTTACTCTATAAAATAATTTATTTAATATATAAAATCAGTAGAAAAAGGTTTGATATGTAAAGGATGTGTAAAACTCATTTTCTTAGCAAAAAGGGCATAACCGTCAATTACCGAATCAATGCAAGAACCCTATGTTATGATCAGTTTAAAATTCAAAAAAAAATCTTCAAAAATCCATAAATATTATATTACATCAGTGGGTAAAATTTTTGGTGTCAAAATTTTGGTTTAAATAGATTTATGCCAAAAATGTCGTTTAATTAATAAAAATGCTTCAATTTACGATATCGAGCATATCTCCTAATTTAGACCTCAAACTGATGTCAAATTTTTAGGACATGTTCATAAATCAGTAATAAAGGTTTCTGTTCTCTCACATTTTCAAAAATATTGTTTTAATATCAAAAGGGCATAATGGTCAACTTTTAAGCAATTAATGGAAACATGCAATGAACTAGGATTTCTAAGGAACCAAGTTGCATAACCTTGGAGGGTTATACTAACATATAATACGGTCCTAAAGGAATCCTAAGGCATATTTAAACTAAGCTAAATCGGGTCAGAACTGAAAGTCAAAGCAAGAGTCAACTTTTGCGACTTTCGGTTCCGAACCGAGCCTAAACTCAGAATTGTCGGGTTGAACATGCCTAGACATGTTCAATTAATATTTACCAAGTTATTAAAGTGACAAAACTGACTTTATTGCCTTTACATCATTAGTTATGAATTTTTTTTAAAAAACCGACTTGTTCGACTTTTATCTAATTACTTGACCCGACAATTAACTAAGCAAACATGGTAATTAGGAGGTGCCATTTTGAGGGTTTAATATCTACCTAATTACGATCACGTAGCCATGTTCGTTGCGAACAGTGGCTAGACCGTACAAGGTCTAATAAAAGTCAAAGCGGTTAACGAAACATTTGACTTTTTCGGCTTTAAAAGCCAATAAACTGAACTAGGCACGAAAGGGGTGCTTACAAAGGGTCCAATGGACTGAAAGGAGGTTCCTAAAGGTTCAGGATCCTCTTAGTTGAGAGCAAAAGCAGAACTTTGGAAAGATGGTGTGAAAAGAACAAGTGAAACCCACCTCTATATATAGTTTTTGGGATCTCATAGGATCGTGACAAGTGTCGGGAGCTCTAACCAGATTATAACATGTGTAAAGTGGTTTTATAAAACAGGTAGCAAACCCCTAGAATCGAATATGTGAGTATGGGAAACCAGTTTTGATGAAAACAGCAACAAAAACAGTTTCTGCAGCTATTCTGTTTTACACGGCCCGTGTAGGAAGCCCAGGTGGCTTACGCGGCCCGCCTAGAATCTAGCCCAGACTTAAAGTTTGGCAGAATTACATATTCAGCCCCTGAATATGTTATATGCTATTTCCGACACCTTTAAGGCCTGTTAAGCCATGTTTAAGGCTCTACAATGATGCCTAAACATAGGGAACATAAAACATGCTTAAAAATATGCCGGATGTCGGTTCGTTTGGTCGTACGGTTGCGTCGTTCGGCTAATTACGACGAAACACGAACGGACGCGAAAAACGATCCAAATTACACGACGAATGGAATTTTATCATGAGAAACACTAAAATAAAATATTTTAGTGATTAGATAAATTTTTGAATGTCCGGATATATTCAGAACGTAAGATATGCGCGAAAATGCAAACTTATGCATTTTTTGACGCTTTTAGTCCCTGTTTGACTTAAGAGTTTATTTTTGCACGTCGGACCCCTCAAAGCCTATTTCTAAGCTATGTAAAGGATATTTATTGTATTTTAACTTATAGTCAAGTTCCGGAATGTTCGCTACCATCCGATTTGATATACTTTTGCAGTTTGGCGCAAATAGTCCTTTAATCGCACAAAGTAGCACGAAAGGTCATTTAATGATATCCAAGCCTTCCATGGACCATAATGGGTATTCCCAAGTATGTGTTTAAATATTACTACGCTCTTGTTCGCTTAAATGGTCACCAAAAGGCGTAGATTCAAAAGTTGACGTTTTTGGTCCCTCTAATGCGCAAACTTGCGCATATCATCGTTTAATAGCATCGAAGCCTTATCTAATCCATGTTAAGCATTCTTGAGAGTACTGTTAAACATCACGATGCTTCGGGTTCATAAAAAGGTCATTCAGAGGTATAATTAAACATATTGACGCTTTTAACCCCTTAAACTTGCGAAGTTGCGCGTAACGTCACTTAAAGGCATAAAAGCCTTAAACGGCCAATAATTGGCATTCCCGAGAGTATAATCAATTATCATGAAGCTCTAGGTTTGTTAAAAGGTCACTCAGAGGTAAGAATTAACATGTTGACGCTTTTAACCCTTCGACGCGCAAACTTTCAATTAATTATGCAAACGACCATTCTCGATCAACAAGTGGCCCACTTGTGAATATGATTACCATGTAATGTTATTCAGAGGCTTATAATAAGCATGTTAACATTTTCAGTCCTTCTATAATTAAAGTTTTTTATTTTTCGCAAAATTAGTTCCTCAAACTCAACGTTTGACTTTATTAGGGTTTATTACACGTGTCAATACATCATTGGACGTGATTTTACGAGGTGTTACATCCTCACCCCCTAAAGAAATCTCGACCTCGAGATTTGCCAAAGTAATGGAAGTACTTTCTGTCGTATCATGGACTTAACTTCCAAAGCATATTTGGGCCTCTAAGGCATCTCAGTTGACCCATACAATAGGTACATACTCTCTTTCGGAGCTTCTTAACCTGTCGATCCTTAACCTATATTAGTTTCTCATCAAACCATAAATTTTCATTAGTCTGCATATCATTATGTGATAATGCTTATTGTCTTATCGGCGAAGCCTATCCTTAATTCACTAGTGTGGGACACATTGATTTCCATCAAGCTCCTCAGGTAAGTTTTAGCTTATAGGTTACCAATCTTGATATATTTGATTTCCTCGAATGATTCTATATATCAGAGCTTAACTAGCCCGATAAATTAAAAATTATGCACACCCTTCTTAGGTTGATATCTTCAATTGAACCTTATTCCTTATTAAGGACTTAAGAGGGTTGCGACTTTCATAAATCCTTGATTTTCCGCCGATTACTGGAAACTTTCAGACGATTACGAATTCGTATGATCTTATTCGTTGTTCCCAAGAAATTTTCAGGTCCTACTAATTCGGACTTACCAAACTTTTATCCAACAATAGATGTTTAACATCCCATCTATACAAAGTCTCCAAAGGAGCAGCCTTGATGCTTACATGCTAATTATTAGTTACAGGAGAGCTTATTTAAGGTGGAATAATCTTTCCAACTATAGCTTAAAACAATCTTAAGGAATAGCTAATCCTTACAGTTAGTCGAACAAATCGACGATCCTGGGCAGCTGAAGGCGATTCTTAATAGTTGCCTAAATAGGGTTGCGGTAATTAATGCCTAAGCAGAATGAACCGTCTTTCTTAATTAATAATACCGAACTTTCAGAATTATGATTTAGGCTTTTATGAAATCCCGTATAAAAGCTTTCCTGGTTGACCCTTAGTCATTCCATCCAGTTGGTACTAACCTATATGGGACATTCCAATAGATGCAACTTTAAGCGAGGTATTATTCTTAACTCTACTAGTCTTCGGAGGTAAATAGGGTACTTCTTTAGAGAAGACAATCAAAACACAAGGAGATTATAGAGATTTTCTAAATCTCAAACTTCCGTTCATCTATCATTGCCTGTGTCAGATAAGTGACACATTTACTTTACAAATCCATGGGTACCTTGTTCAGTGACACCTATTTGGACATTTCCCTTCAGGATATCTTCTTTGAATACCATTAGCTGACTTTGGGACAATATAACCATTGGGATATCTCAGTGGTTCCATGCATTAAACCTCCATACTGATCAGGCATGGAAGCAATCTATGGAACATATTAAGATACACCAATCCTCATATGGCACTTTCATCATAAAGTCTGGTATTTGCAATTGATAGAAATCAAAGAGATATCAAACTAACATATACTGGCGTACTTTATCTGGAGAGAGGGTATTCTAGAATTTTACGACTGAAGATTTCTGACAGTAACAGAAGAAATGGTTCCTATGATTTTCGTCTGTAAGTTTTACCTTACACTTAATCCCTGGGGTTCTTATGGAAGACTTTAAGAGTTTGCTACACTTATAATTTATGAAGGATTTATTGGTATCCGAAACAAAACAGAACTCTTAGCATTTATATTCCAATAAATGTTAAAGAATGTACCTGATGTCATTATTGATATGAACTACCTCTGGCACTCTTCAGGAGAGTTTAAGTGCTTTCATTCTTAGGCTTTCCATCCTTAGCCGCACTTCTCTTGGTAGATGTAGGGCATGTAGTCTTGATGTGGCCTTTCTCACCACAGCCGAAACAGACTGCATTCTTCATGTCCTTGCAATCCAACATCCTATGCTCTCTTGATTTGCAGACCCCACAAGCCCTAGGCTGTGATTGGGATTTTGATTCGAACCTGCACCTCCCTAGATGGCGCTTCTTGCAGGTCTTGCATACAGGTTTCTTATTGGACTCTTGCTTACCCTTTTTCTTAGAACTCTGGGAGTTATCTTCCTCCCTTTTCCTTTTTAGTTCATCCTTTGCATTTGAGGCATGAACAAGATCCTTCTCTTGAGTAAGGAAGTGTGGTCTTAGATGAGATTTGGAGCAAGTAGCATTGGGCTCCTTGAACTTTTTCACGGCCTTCCTCACAGCCTTTCCAACAGCTGCGTCTATCATAGCTTGGAGAACATCTTTGTCAATTCGGAGGTTCATAATTGTAGCATCTTTAGCAGGTGTCGCATCATCAATGGCGCGATTGACGGTTGTCTTATCCGAGTTTTCCATACTCGAGACTTGATTCCTAACACCAAATGAAACAATTACTTAGTTGTAATCCAACATCCGCTATTCATCATCCTGATGACCTAACATATACTACCGATGGTATCATTAAACCATACAGGCTAAAATAGTACGAACATTCTTAATGAATGTTATTTAAATATATATATATATATATATCAATTATATTTAGCCTAGGCCATAAAAGACCATCAATGGCATTTAAGGTTTGGACCTAGTCCATCACCTTTTTGACAGGGGATCAAACTGTCACATCTGACTTGCTCATATTGATGATTTTGGATAGCTTGAAAGCTTAACATAAGGATATTGGAGAAGAGCGATTCCTAATGGATATAAAGCATGCATCTAAAATTGTTGAAACAGTCTCTAAAGTATCGTCGGCCAATTCTACCTCGCGTTATACGTCTAGAGTCCTAATCAGGTGGATACAACGGTTTACAGCATTTATTGTCCACAATAGACTTATCTGCACCAGAATCAAACAAATTCCCGCATAAACATCATTGATAAGGAAGGTACCTGTTATGATGTTATCTTTCTGTACTGCCTCCTGGGTGTTCATCTGGAAGACTCACGCGTTTGTTTTCTTGACCTCTTCAGACTTCTTCTGATTCTTAGGGCAGTTTGTCTTGATATGCCCCTTCTCGTTGCAACCATAACAGGTTGCATCTTTCAACTTCTTGCAATCCAAGGTTTTATGTTCCTTAGACTTGCAGATCCCACAAGGTAGAGGCTGAGATTCAAATCTGCACTTCCCGATGTGGTATTTCCTACAGGTTTTGCACTTGGTCTTTTCACCCGACTGCTGGTTGTCCTTCTTAAACCCGAAACTCTTCTTTTGATCTGAGTTCCCCTTTTTCTTCTTATCGGAGCGATGAGAATTCTCATCCTCCCTTTTACGCTTTCCATCTTCAGAAGCTTTGGCAGCCTTGTTTCTGACCACATCGAGTGTGAGAGATAGTAACAGATTTGCCGCTGACTTGAATGTAGTAGGTCTCGATGCTTTCACACTTGCCTTGATTTCTGGGGCTAGACCCCCAATAAAGCGAGCTATACGCTTCGGTTCCGGTGTGATCAAGTAAGGAACCAAACGAGACATAGTATTGAAACTTGTAAGATATGTCTGACAATCTAAGTTCTTCATGACCAATGTCAAGAAATCAGTCTCAGTTTTCTCAACTTCATGTTGAGGACAGTAATTTTCTTTGATAAGAGCAACAAACTGATCCCATGTCAGACTATACAACGGGATCTTCCCAGTAGCCTGGATTAAGGACCTCCACCAAGCTAGAGCTTCTCCTTTAAATGATTGCGACACAAACTTCACAATGTCTTGCTCTGCACATCCACTAATATCAACAACGGTGTCCATTTCATCGAGCCACATCATGCAATCGATGGCTCCCTTTTCTCTTGTGAAGTCTCTGGGCTTGCAGGAGACAAAATATTTATATGAACAGGTTTTAACATGTGGCTCTTGATTAAGCACCACATGTCTAGACGGAACACTCCTCTGATTTGATGAGTGATGAGAATCATCCTTATGAGATACATGCGTTTGGGAAGGTGGTTTTGCATGAGGTACAGACGGAGTTCTGGCACGAGTCCCACTTGATTCATTATACTGTCTGTCAAGAGCTCGAGTAACTGCATTATCTATTAATGCCTGCAATTCTGCACCAGCTATATTAACTCTGGTAGTATCATTAATCTCCCTCGGGTGGCTGTTAACCTGATCTGATCTAGCCATGTAGCTTGATTGCTACATAATTATTGACAATGATTTATTCAGAAGTCTATTATGGAATTGTCACTTATGGCAATTCATTAACCATGGAAATTTTAAGCCATATTGGTTAATTTAATTTATTTAAATTTTTATTATATTTTTATCCCAGTTATAAACTATTAGGGATATTGAAATGGCACAAAAGGCCTTGTCACGAGGACAGTTTTGAATTTATAAGCCATGATCTTATAGGATCGAGGCATTAAGGTTTAAACACAGTTCATTACCTTTCTTGACAGATAGTCAAAGACTACAACTGTCTTTTGTCTTTTAGGACAATAGATATAGCCCGTAGGCATTTCATCACTAAGGGATGATTATGATATGATCATCTTATCTGATGATTTGAGCCACGATTTCTAAATCACTAGGCTAGATAAGAAATTGGAAGAATCCAATATAAGGATGACTCGTGTGATTTTATCGAATCACATTTGCCAGGAGTGCTAACATGTTTCCAGATGTTAACAACGATTCAAATCTTAAAAAGGTTTTACCATCTAGGCCATGTCTATAATGACATATAGGCTAGGTTATACCTTCAAGATTTTCTTTCAATATTCAATGGCAGATCAATTACAAAAAGGAATGATATTTTGATTTATTTTATATGTTATATTCATACATATAAGGACAATTGAAATTTTAAATTAAAACATTCCATTAAATGGAAAAAGTACATAGATGCCCTAAACGGGACTTTGAAATAAGAAATTTGTCCACATAGGAACTAAAACATAAATATGTCTTTATAAGGACTAATAAAGAAATGAAATGCAACAAAAGAGTTTCTTCTTCACTTTATTTCTGGAAATTTTCTCCTTAGTTCTCTGTGTGTGGTATGAATACTGAAGGTTTTGGTGTGCAGTCGAAATCTTCTATTTTAGGAATCTTTGAAAAAGTGGAATCCAAGGATTCTATGGTTAATGAATAATACTGTAATAACCATAAATTTAAAAATCATTATTCTAGAAATAAAAGAATAATAATAATATATAATAAACTAAACAGTTATCTTATGATGATCCATCTTTCTGTATATCAACCAAAACTATTATTATTATTTATAAATTATCCAATAGGAAACCCTAATTAAGACACCCAAGTGATTCTGCACAAACCCTAAAATGTTCAGAATTTTCAGAATCAGGATCAGGGCCCCTAAAACTCAGGGGGGGGGGGGTATTTCCTAGTTAACGATTATCTAAATTAAGTACTGTCAAAATTAAAATAATAAAATTCATCGACTCAGCTAGGCTACTTCCACGCGTGGCAACCCTATAGTGCTTTGGTGTCCCTTACGGACCGTAACAATATAAGGCTTACGGTCCGTAAACGGACCGCAACATTTTGAGGCTTACGGTCCGTAAGAAAAGTGAAATTTCGACTATAAATAGAGGGCAGTGGGACTCGATTTCTGGTGTTCATTCGACGAAGAAATTCGTTTCAGGCATCGAGTTATGCTCTGTTTACTTCAATTAACACACACGAAAACACTAATTAGTATAGCGGGGTGCTGCAGAACAGGGTATTAACTCAATCGCTGATACGATTCAATGTTCGATTGATTGAAATCAATCCAATGGATGTTTAAGTGTTGCTCAAAATTGGGTTATGCTTTGTCATTAATCGTGATTCCGATGGATGTTTAAGTAATTTCACTTTGTCATTAGTTGTGATTCCGATGGATGTTTAAGTGTTTACACTTTGTCATTCGTTGTGAATCCGATGGATGTTTAAGTGATTTCACTTTGTCATTAATTGTGAATCCGATGGATGTTTAAGTATCGCACTTTGTCATTCGTTGTGAGGATTTTAATCTCGTGAGTTATCATAAATGCTGTATTAAGTTACTAACCTAGTTTGTGTGCATATTATTTAAATTAGGTTAAAAGACTAATCAGTAGTATAAACTCTGCCCGTATAAATCTGAACTATTATCACAAGGTAGCATCACTTTGGAATTATTAAGGTACGGATCCTTACCCCACTCCTTATTGCTTCATATTCAAATTGTTATAAACCCATTAAATTCATACACTCCTCACGTCTTTGATTATCGATTCATTTGACAGTCCGTTGAATTCCTGTTCTAAACTTTGGATTTAGCTTTCATGTCATGCGATAGTATTATGTTAGTTGTACTCATTATAGCATGTTCCAATATATGTTACGTCTTGTTATGAAAATAAGTTTTATAAGTTATGTGAATAAGACCATTTATACTCTGATACCCTGAGTATCGCTTCTCGTGGAGTGTCCCACGAGCATGTTGTTGCGGCATCGACATCATGTGCTCCATCCGTGACGGAGAGACCAGTTCACGGCGTCTCTTAAGTACAAGTGTGGTACATATAAGCTATTAGGAGGCGTATGGATCGATCCTAGGATTTAAGTTAAGGAGGTGGATAACGGGTATGCCAACTCGCCATCTCATGTGATAAATTATGCAGGAGTAGCTACATGTGTATTGTCATTTTTTAAGTTTGGCTCATGGGTACATCTGTATGATATGATTATGAAATTATGTTCTTGTATCGTATCATTTTCGCATAAAGTTCCATTCGGATAACATTTCATATAAAGCGTTATTTGTTATTTGAGCCTATTATTCCGTACTGAGCATTCGGCTCATTCCGTAAACTTTTTGTATATACAGGTTCACAGGTTACTTTGGGCGGGGTAAAGAGAGAAGAATAAAGCCTAGGACTAAATCTAAAGATGTTAGTTAATCAAGTCGAATGTGTCCGCTTGTATATTAACCTTAAGTTTAGTTGTCGTGTGGTTGTATCCTTGTCAAATAAATAAATGGAATTATGACTTTTGTTTATGATACTGTTATTGTGACACGTCAGCCCTTCCAGGTTGGGGTGTTACAAATACGGACCACGAATAAGGTCAGGACAGGTATAATCCACGTTTGGGATTCCAAGACTTGGAGGTAAGAAATATGGGTCCTTTGGGTCCATAGGTATTATCATTGGAGCGGGAGCTTCAGGGACAACTTGGTATGAACTCCTCCGATGTTGGCTTCTCGTTTGAAGTTTCAAAAGTCTTGGGTATAGAATTTGAAATATGGTTAATGGGTTCAAAAGGTATTTTCTCCATACTGGTCGTATGCTAATTCGAGCTGTAGTACGAAGCTTTGCATTCTTAAACTTCGGATTTGGAGAGCCTCCACAGATGGCAGCTTTGCTCGGCGACATATTCCTGAAGTACACAAATATCGAAAACAATGTATACATATAACAGGGATGAGATCATTCCTAGTTCAAGCCTAGACTCGGAAGTCAAGGAATGTGCTACTGTGTCATTGAGATTAAACACAAAAGGCTAGTGTTTAATTCACTCAATGTTGGCTCTGATACCAACCTGTCACACCCCGATATTTCCATGTATTACCGGTGGGCCCGGTGGGGAGTATCGTGACGTAGTGGATATCATCATAGTCAAATAATCACAGTTCAATGCACAGCTGAAGTCTAAAGTAAATATATTACAAACCGATTCAAAAGTAACATCAAATATTACAACCGGATTGTAAGATGGATCCACAGGCGGATCTTAAAACAGAAATATAAACATTGTTCAACAGACTTTAGACGTTTAGAACTTGCAAGATTCCCTATTAACGCCCTGAGCTCCCAGCCAATTACGTACAGTACCTGTCACTTAATCTTTTTGGAAAATACGTCAGTTTACACTGGTAAATACAATTAACAGACTCTTTTTGAAACATTTATGAAAATTGATTTAAATGCACAAGGCACAAATATCCTTTTATAACTTGGGACAATTATATAAAAATAATCTTGTATACAGATTTACATGTTCGTTATACATTCAGGGCCCGATGTAGAAACCGAGTCAAGATTAACAGACACACCACAAGTATAGGCCCATAAGAGAGTGAGATACCATTTTTCTTACGCAACTGTCAGGTGTATGCCTACACCCCGTGCTTAAGACGTGGCCATTTCTTAATAATGATGCCAAGGATATCCGGGACATGGTCATTAACCCCCAAAGGCTTTATTTCAAACAAGACAGATTAAAACGGGTTACCTAAATAATTTAATCACAATCCGATCAAACATTCAATACCCGACCAAGCGGTATTATTATAGTACCGTGTCCCAAGCCCGTATAGCGAAAATAAGTTAAAAGTATTTACCTGAGCTAAAATGTAATTTTATTTCTCAGCCATATATTCAAATCAGCAAGCACAAGTACCTCTACTGGGGCTCTCAATCTGGAACGGAGGTTTTATTAACCTATTAGATTCCTAACGGGTCTTACTTAAGTTTAAACTTAGACCGGTTAGTTTTAAGGAAAGGTTCACGGTTCGAAACGCAAGATTAAGCGAAGACCGGATTAGAATGTGATTTAGACCCGAAAAGTATGAAGACTTGTATAATATGGGTAAACTAAACACATTCTGGATTTTGAAGTGAAATTGATAAGGTTTGACCCGTTTTGGTTAATTCATGTAAACTAGTTACATAAACCGTACCGAACGCGTAAAATGCATAACGGGTAACGAATGAGTCATGAACATGGTTCACAAGTTAATATGCCTTAAATATGTTGTGATATAAGTAGGATACCTTCCATTATGCTCAAAACGGATTTAAAGTCAATTTAAGCCCCGTAGGGATATTTTGGTCATTTTAAAGATTATAAAAGGGGTTAAATGACAATCTGAGATTCTGGTCTAAAATGATCAGTAAAAATATTTATTTTAGTAGCTTATATCAGTAAGATATCATATATGTGTGAAATTTATCATTTATGGCCAAACTATGCACCATAGGGGCATTTTGGTCATTTCACATAAGCCTTAAAGGTCAAATTTAGAAATCTGAGTTCAAAACTTTTACTTACTGTTAAATTATAAAAATTTATTCACAACATCAGTAGGTAACAAGATTTAGGTGCCAAATATGGTTTTAAACCATACTATGCGCCTAAATCGCATAAAAGTCGGTATTTGACGGTATTCGGGTTAAATAAGTAAATATGAGATTTTGAAGAGCCTTTACTGTTTAAAATAATGTATTTAATATATAAAATCAGTAGAAAAAGGTTTGATATGTAAAGGATGTGTAAAACTCATTTTCTTAGCAAAAAGGGCATAACCGTCAATTACTGAATCAATGCAAGAACCCTATGTTATGATCAGTTTAAAATTCAACAAAAATCTTCAAAAATCCATAAATACTATATTACATCAGTGGGTAAAAGGTTTGGTGTCAAAATTTGGGTTTAAATAGGTTTTATGCCAAAAATGCCGTTTAATTAATAAAAAAGTTTCAATTTACGATATCGAGCGTATATCCTAATTTTGACCTCAAACTGATGTCAAATTTTTAGGACATGTTCATAAATCAGTAATAAAGGTTTCTATCCTCTCACATTTTCAAAAATCTTGTTTTAATATCAAAAGGGCATAATGGTCAACTTTTAAGCAATTAACGGAAACATGCAATGAACTAGGATTTCTAAGGAACCAAGTTGCATAACCTTGGAGGGTTATACTAACATATAATACGGTCCTAAAGGAATCCTAAGGAATATTTAAACTAAGCTAAATCGGGTCAGAACTGAAAGTCAAAGCAAGAGTCAACTTTTGCGACTTTCGGTTCCGAACCAAGCCTAAACTCAGAATTGTCGGGTTGAACATGCCTAGACATGTTCAATTAATATTTACCAAGTTATTAAAGTGACAAAACTGACTTTATTGCCTTTACATCATTAGTTATGAATTTTATTTCAAAAAACCGACTTGTTTGACTTTTATCTAATTACTTGACCCGACAATTAACTAAGCAAACGTGGTAATTAGGAGGTGCCCTTTTGAGGGTTTAATACCTACCTAATTACGATCACGTAGCCATGTTCGTTGCGAACAATGGCTAGACCGTACAAGGTCTAATAAAAGTCAAATTAACGAAACATTTGACTTTTTCGGCTTTAAAAGCCAATAAACTGAACTAGGCACGAAAGGGGTGCTTACAAAGGGTCCAATGGACTGAAAGGAAGTTCCCAAAGGTTCAGGATCCTCTTAGTTGAGAGCAAAAGCAGAACTTTGGAAAGATGGTGTGAAAAGAACAAGTGAAACCCACCTCTATATATAGTTTTCGGGATCTCATAGGATCGTGACAAGTGTCGGGAGGTCTAACCAGATTATAACATGTGTAAAGTGGTTTTATAAAACAGGTAGCAAGCCCCTAGAATCGAATATGTGAGTATGGGAAACCAGTTTTGATGAAAACCAACAACAAAAACAGTTTATGCAGTTGTTCTGTTTTACACGGTCCGCGTAGGAAGCCCAGGTGGCTTACGCGGCCCGCCTAGAATCTGGCTCAAAGTTTGGCAGAATTACATATTCAGCCCCTGAATATGTTATATGCTATTTCCGACACCTTTAAGGCCCGTTAAGCCATGTTTAAGGCTCTACAATGATGCCTAAAGATAGGGAACATAAAACATGCTCAAAAATATGCCGGATTTCGGTTTGTTTGGTCGTACGGTTGCGGGGTTCGGCTAATTACAACGAAACACGAACGAACGCGAAAAACGATCCAAATTACGCGACGAATGGAATTTT
>JARYGA010053629.1:0-40092 GCA_030545235.1 Helianthus tuberosus
AAGGCTTAAGCTTATGGGCTAAATGGGTTGTCAAACGAAAGGATTAGGCTCAAAGTTGGCTACTAAGGTATAAATTTTGGGTAAGGATGGATAAATGGTGTAAAAGGAAAAGGTTTACCTAATGCCTTAATCATTCTCGTGCTTGTATTCGGTCTATGGTCTCAAATGTATCAAGAGACGCAAGTTCTACAATATGTGACTAATGGTCCACTCAAACAAATAAACATAAACATGTAGTTCTATGATGTAAAAGTGGCTCAAAACCTCACATATAACGGGTATGATATGTGACATGCATGATATGTTAGTTTCTTAGGCGGATTACTCCCAAATAACCACCCGCTAAATACCCGTCATGCTATTAATTCGAACTTAACCATGACAAAAGACCAAATGGGTTGTGTCATCCCTCGTTGACTTAGTTACTTGTGCTTTTAAGATTGCTTTCGAACCAAGACATTTTTGAGAAAAAAAAATTGAAATTTCCCCATCCCCACACTTGAGGTAAACACTGTCCTCAATGTGTAGTGTTTAAATGAACGGGTCAAAAATCAAAAAACTTTTACTACTCCCCCATCCCCACACTTGAGGTAAACATTGTCCTCAATGTGTAAAAACTAGAGTTTTTAAATCGCACAAGGGATGTGACACAGCTAACTTCCCAAAAATTTTCACCCGGAAACTAAAGTACAATTACAATCCACTTATCACTAACTAAGAAATAAAGGTAAAAGGAAACGTATGCACCTGATTTTCTCGTCAATGGCTCATATGCTCTTTTTCTCTTCAAGAAAGCGGTCGTCCCATGGATATAATGTACCTACAAATCTTAACCCTTGTGTAGAAGCATGCTTCTCACAACCATTAAAATTTGTTAGCTACCTAGTTCTACCATTTTTATGAAAATATTACCAACTCATACATTAGTTTACCTTGATTTATGTGGAAAAATAATTTACAACTACAACAAGCCTAACTCACTTTCGTAGGAATCACGGTTGCATTTAGCGTATGAAACAAGCCCTTTTAAACTCCTGATAGCTCGGGAGGACGAGTAGGTCTCATGAGGGTTATACAGGGAACACACCCACAATGTTCATTTAACTAGGAAAATAAAATACTAAAGAAACAAAAATAACTAACGAAAATAAATATACAACAACAACAAAACACATACCTCACCATCACGACTGGTATCGCTCGTTCGGGTCGACTGGTGGTTCGGGTGGTACGGGTATCTAGTAAGAGACTCGAACATCTCCCGGTAGTTATCAAGGGGACCCGGCTCTCCTTCGGCTGACGGTTGAAACTGGGGTGGGATAAAGCTAGACCCCATTGCCTCAGGCCAATGAGGCGATGGATCGGAGGGGCTTCGGGGAATGGGAAGGTTGCAATAGTCGGTCCACCCTGAATGTTCTGCGTAGGGGAGGCCGGCTTCCCAATCCCTCTGGTGCCGTTCCTAATCGTGGAGGACCTTGGCATTATTAATAGCCAATTCATTGGATATGTACATAGCACACCATTGGCGGTTTTCCCTTATGTTATGCTCGATTCGGAGCCTCTCCTCATTTTCCTCCCACGCTCGTCTTCGAGCCACTTCTTGTTGTCGCTTTTGTTCCATGTGCTCCATTTGAGATCTTTGAAGAGCCTGGAACAACTGCTGCTCCTCCACAAACTTTTCCATCCTGGCTCGGTGGGCCGCCTCGGCATCCCATTGAGCCTGTAATTGGGCTTGGTGTTCCTAATCCTAGTTTCTCCTTCTCGCTTCATATTCTCGACCTTCACCCATAACCGCGGAGACAGTATCAAAGACCTCCTGCTGACCACGGTTAAAGTTCCGGTACGATGGTACCCTTCGTTGATTCACAAAATTGGCCACATCGTCAGATATTTCTTGAATTGGCCGCATATATCTCTGCTTTGGTCCCCTTGGACCGGCAGGCTCGGTTTCATCCTCTTCATCCACCATCTCTTCATCGTGGGCACCTCCTTGGCCCGCGCGTGGATCAAAAAAATTATAGTTGTTTCCTTGTTCATCCTCCCCCGTATGCAGATGACCAATGACTTTAACCGTAATCTTCCAATGACACTTCATTAAAGTGAAGTTAAACTGATCAATGGGTTTAGAAACCCATAATGATTCTTGTGGCAACGCATTTTGTTGCAGAATCATTGCGCAGAGCAACCTCACATATGGGATCATCTTCCTTGTGCACGACTCCCTCGTATCCCAAGTATTAATCATCACAACCTGTCGCCATGACAACCTCGGCGGCCCGTATAATAAAGCATGCAAAACTCGACAATCAGGTGCCTTCACATTTCCGCGGTCTCCGAACCGCACCATCACATTCTCCAATGAAATGCCTTGTAATATTCTCCCCTCCAAAGACAAATTGTTTCTTGATTCCGACATACCCCCCGAACCTGGCAACACAACCGCCAACATCTGATCCGGATCAGCAGTATTTGTCTTGTTATCCAATAAGTGATCAAGCTCATAATAGTCGTATACCTCAACCCCCAATGAATCGAACCGAGCAATGGCATTCATATGCTAAAAAAACATGATCATCTGATTCTTTCCAATATTGCCAATCAATTGCCAGGTAGGTGCTGGCCTGTCCTTGTTAACAAACTTCAGAGTAGATAACCATTCGCACACTGCCGCTAAATAAACCCGTGAGGTGATGTCCTCACACCAATCCAATACTCTCTCCCAACCAAACTCTTCAAACCTTTGAGTGATACCAATCGTATAGAACTCTTCAATGTTTACCGCACGCTCACAAACTACCCTCTCCGGCACAGAGGTTGTCACACCCGACACCATCTTCCATTTCCACATCTTCGCCTCCAATTTCTTGTTGTTGTTGTACCTAGAAAGAGCTTTCTTTTTGTTATCGTTCCATGCTGAGGCTGACTGACTATTTTTAAACTCCTCGCAAGCCCAATCCTATCGATACAACTGTCCATCTCCTTCTTCCACATTACTCAGTTGTTCCCATCTTTTCTGAACGTATCCCGAGCCTGAGCCGGCTCCTGACGATGAACCTTCTCTGGAAGTTTTAGCTCTCTTTCTTCCAAACATGGCTACAATCATAAAACAAAGTAACAATTAGACAACCCAATCTTCAAACAGTCCTAAACTTTGAACATAATATATGATGTTGAGTTTCAATTAATAACTAGATGCAAAATCGCCTTTTTAAACTTCCAAAGTCGCATATTTTATCATCTACATATCAATTTTCCATGTTTATTCATAAATTCTTATGGTTCAACAATATTCAACATCAAAACAATGTTCAATCATGTAAATAACTAGTGTAATCACCTCACTATGACTATTGCATGTTCAAATCCCACCCAAATCAAACAATCATCTTAAAATTTATTCTAGAACATCATACATTGTGATAAACAACCTACTCTTAAACAAAAAGTTTAAAATTTCGGAAGAAAACAACATACCATGTGATTATCAAGCTTAAATTTAAGTGAAATCCATACCTTTGATGTTGTAGAACAAGAAGTACTAGAAAAACGTTAGTTCATACGTCTGTAGCTTCCGTCAGCATTTAGTTATATTTTGTATGTTTATGTCCTTTGTGAACAATTATGTTTGTGTATGTATGTACGTACGCAGTCAGTCAGCTCAGGAAATGGGTCGTGTATGTAAAAGTGTTGACTGAATGTTGACTAGTGTCACCCTATCGGATGGGCCATCCGATCGGACAGCACTGTCATCCGATCGGACAGCAGCCATGTCATCCGATCGGACAGCACTTGTTAAGTTCCTGAGTTGCATATAAATACCCTGTCAGGGTATGTCATTCAGTACTTTTAGAACTCTTGTCACTTAGAGAACTCTGTCAAGTCTGACTTCTACTGGCACTTATGTACTTTCATATCAGTTGAATAGAAAGATCAGACGGTGTTAAACGTTGAATACTTTGTCGTACTTCTATGACTTGATCCAATGGATTCCGCACATTGATCAAGGTCGATTCATCTAAGTTCCTGACGAACAGATCCTATAAGAGGGACCCAACAAGTGGTATTAGAGCTTCCAGGGAGCTGAATCAAGATCTACGACAACGAATTCACCGGAATTCGAGCTATTCTTGCCGATTAGAGTCAAATTTCACCGGAAATTTGACGAATTCTCTCACTTTCTACTCATTTCTTACAGTGTTCTTCACTTTTATACTTTAAAAACCAGAAAAACGTAAAATTGAACGTGAATCCACGGTTAAAATTTGATAAAACTGATAACAATCGATTCGCAATCAATCATAGTACAATCCTTCAAAATTTCATAAGAAAATTCCATCAAAATCTTAATCAAAATCATCAAAAACCATGTTGAACTGTTCTTGCATGCTGACGTCATCTATCCGTTCGAACAGCTATACGGACGGTTTGGCTTAGCTGTTCTTAGATATTATTTGCTGACGTCATCCACTCGTTCGAACAGCTGTACGAACGACTTGGCTTAGATTGCTCTTAGATACCTGGTTGCTGACATCATCAGTGTTACCCGATCGAACAGCAGTTCGATCGGACAGCATTGATTGTTCTTATCTTTGGTGCTTATATCATCCTGCCACTCTATCGGACAATCACCCGATTGGTGAAGGGTTGACTAGTCAAAAGTTTTCAAAAAGCTAAGTGCTACTCGATCGGACAACCACCCGATCGAGTTGTAATCTGATTAGTGTACATCTCTCTTATTCTACTGTTCCACTCGATCGGACAACCATCCGACTCAAGTGCACTAGTGTGAAACTTTTCAAAATCACAAAAATTTGTCTAAGTGTTTGTAAACTGTTTCAGGTACTCTAAAATGGGGGACGATTTTCTAAACCCATTTAGCGACATATTTGCTTACACCAGCAACACGGGAGACGCCACGTCAAGCAACACAAACAACACTGCTCCAAACCCGAATCCTAAGAAAGCCATTGCTGACTCACTAAGCGTGGACAATGCTTATAGCACATACAACAAACCGCCCAAGCTAATGGCTATCGAAGATTATAATAGATGGGTTAATAGGTTCGAGGATTGGTTGAAGGCTTTCGCCTACCAAAGTTGGAAGTGTTGAAGAATGGCTTTGACATTGGAAGAAGTGACTATGAAAATTTAATTGATAATGAACAAGAAAATTTCATTGCTGAACAGAAATGTATCGCATTGCTACATCAATCAGTGAGGGATGATATCATATCTTTAATCGATTATAAAAATTCCAAAGATTTATGGGGAAAATTAGAGAAGAAGTGTGTGGGTGGAGAAGAAATTGTTAAGAACAAGAAAAAATTGTTGAAAAAGGAATTTGATTTGTTCGGTTGTATGAAAAATGAATCGGTTTCTAAGATGATAGAGAGGTTTTGTCACTTAAAGATCGAGCTTTCTAGACATGGGATTACGTTTACCGAGGAAGAATTGGTTGATAAGTTGATGGATTCACTACCTGATGAAAAGGATTGGATGTACTTTGCTCTGTTGTTGAGAAACACTATGGAGAAGAAGGATCTGACAGTTGATTTGCTGATTGAGAGGTTTGAAAGCCACGAGCTGGAGATTAGGAAAATGAATAAAGTCAACAGTACTCAGTACCAGCAAAATGTCGATCTGTATTGTCGGGGAAGCATGATTCCAAAGACTGTATCACCAAAGACTGTGTTCTCAGCAGAAAACTCAAGCATGCCAAATCAAGAGAATCAAAACAGCGGTCCTGCTCCAAGCAGCGGATATCATGGAGGATCGTCTTCATCAACTCCAAGTCAACAGCAACAATCTGCTCCGAAAAACATTTCCTAGTGCAACATTGCTGTAAATCTTAACAACGCACAAAACTTCAACGAAGAAGCAGCCAAGCAGTAGATGGTATTTCTGGCATCCATCTTGGAATCTTACGAAAGTTTAATAGCCGGAAAAATCGGGAACACTAACCTTACCAAGGAAGACTATGATCAAATCGACCCCGAAGAAATGGAGTTGATTGACATTAGATGGTGTATGGCGAGTGTTGTTCGAAGGGCTCAGAGGTTCATGGAGATAACCGGTAGACACTCCATTGGTGGACCTTCAACAAAATTGGGGTTTGATAAATCGAAGGTTACATGTTTTAAGTGCAAGCAAAAGGGGCACTTTAAACGAGAATGTCGAAATGCAGCTTCTGATGAAACGGCCAATCCATTCCGTGAGGACTATTATAAAAAGGCCATTTATCATCAAAACAAAGCAGAACCTTCGAGAATGAAGAAGCTCTAAAAGAAAAGTCAAGAGCCTTAGCAGTTATTCATGATGATGAGGGCTTTGACTGGAGTGATTTGTTACCTGAAGAAGATGTTGTGGGATATGCCTTCATGGCAAAGATTGTGCCATTCAAAGACACCCGTACTGAAGAAGAAAAATATGTCAACAGAAAGGTGTTAGCACAAACCATGAAAGATAGACATTATCGTGCATGGAAAGAGGCAAAAACTGCAAAGAGATGGAATGCTGATAGAGAATGCTATTTGGATCCTAAGGGAAATATACTTGTCGAACCATCAAAACTTCTTGTTGAGACTCTTATCGAACAAATAGCATAACAGGAGGAAGAGAAACAGAGAATGTGGGCAAGAGAAGCTGAGGAGGAGAAGTTAAAGTCGAAAAAGGTCGATGATGGGATTATCGACACGACGAAAGAGATGACTGCATAGAATATAAAGAAAATGGCAGATAAAGTGCTCGCAGCAAAGGAATTAGAGGTAGATTCTAAGTCCAGAACTGAGTCAAAGAGCAAGGTCAGTTCTAATGATTCAACAAATGGGTCATGTAAGACTGATAAGGCCAAGATTGAAAGTGACTGCAAAAATTGCATGAAAGACTACAAGGTTTGTAGTACACATGCATATCTCAGTGCTAAAAAGACTGAAGAACTGACTGAAAGAGTCAGAGAAGTTGAAAATCAAATCTTAAGTCGTGACAAATTGGTGAAAGCTTCAAATGGGCGAATTAAGGAATTAGCTGAGAAAATTGAGAAAGATAAAATTGAAGTAGACCGAGTAAGGAAAGAGAATGAAAAGTTAATTCATGAAAACCAACAACTTTCTGAAAATCATGAGAAGCTAAAAAGAACGATAAAAGATTCTGATGAGAGAAATAGTAAAACAAGCAAAGAAAATTTTCAATTGTCAGGAGTCCTTCAGTCGAAAGAAAAGCAAATCAACCAACAGTTGGATGAGATTGCTAATCTGAAGCTTCAGTTTCAGGAAGCTAAGATTGAAAATGAACGCATCAATCTGAAACTCAACAGTTACAACTCCGCAAGTTTTGTTCTTCAACACATAGTTCCCAAACCCATTGGAAAGAACAAAGCCGGCGAAGATGTATACTCAGATGGAACTGGGGTTGGGTATCATCAAGTTCCACCGCCAGTGTTGAATAATTTTTCAAAGAAAAAATCTGGGTTGGTTAACGATGATGAAACAAATGAGATTAAACTTCCAGAAACAATTGATATCACATTCACTTCATCATCCGATGAAGACAATGTTCAATCCGAAATTGTTAAAAATGTGGTTGAAAACATTTTAAAATCTGACAGTGATTCAACTGAGGATGAAGAATTCTTTTTGAACAATTACATTCCGAAATCAGAATCCAAAAACAACTTAAGTGAAAAACCTACTCTTGTAATGTACAAGATGTCGGGTTCAGATAAGTTGTATTCGAATCTTGAGTTTCCATTAGAGAATGTGAATGTCGACAAATTGAAAAATGTGTTTAAACTGGCTGAAATTGATGTTTCTGAAATCGAAGGATTGAAACGTTCCGAGAGGCAATTGAACTTTGAAAAAGATAAATCTTACTACAAAAAACCTATTGTACCGCCACGTTTTTCTAACAATAACCAATACAAATGGTCGGGTGGTTATCAGGGTGGTAAGAATAATCAAAGAAGGAACTTTCAAAACAAGAAATTTGTTGAGAAAAAGGTGTTTGTGAAAAGCTCGAGTTTACACTCCAAGCAAGAATCTAAGATTTTTTCAAAAACAAATGAAGAATTCTTTGAGAAGAAGGCCTCGCAGCCTCAGACCGAAGGCACAAGTCGGGTAGTTGACAATCAAACATGCTTCAAATGCAATCAAGTTAGACACATTGCACGAAAGTGCACCAACTCGAAGCCTAAGTCTACGGTTGTTGAGAGTCCGAAAAAGAAAAATGATGCAAAAGGCAAAGCTCCAATGGTTGTTGAGAAGAAAGTTTTGAAAAATGACAACATCAAAGTCAAAACTGAACCCGTAAAGAAGCCGGTAACTAAAACTGATAAATTTTACAAACGGGTCGCTTCATCTCAACAAACTTGGAAGCCAAAATATGTTGAAAAGAAAGCAAGTTCTCCAAAACCAAAGGTTTCTGAGTCCGCAAAACAATCATCCTCTACCACACTGGTAAAGATGAATGTTCCTTTGGATTACTATGAGAAACTTGAGAAACAAAATTCTACCCCACCAGGGAAGAAGTATGTTCCGAAGAAAGACCAACCATCTGGTCAACCTCGGAAAGACGAAGTTTTCTTAAACAAAGAGGTTGAGGTTGGATCTGAAGAAAGCCTAAAAATGAATGACAAGAATTTTCCGCCATTATACACTAACACCATGATTCTAAACGTCAAGCTACCTGAGTCGAAAGAGGCTTGGGTTGCTTCAAAATCTCACTAAATGTTTTTGAAATGTGCAGGAGCTTCCTAGATCCATCTCACGTTGGATAATGGATAGTGGAGCTTCTCGGCACATGATGGGGAAGAAAACCCTACTGTATGATGTTCGAGGGTTTAATGGAGGATATGTGGGATTTGTAGGCAATCAAGGTTGTCGTATAGTTGGTGAGGGAACTTTATCGAATGGTATTGTCACGTTTGAAAGAGTTAATTACATCGCCGAGCTGGAAAACAATCTTCTGAGCATTTCTCATATTTGTGATCGTATGTATTCAACTCACTTCACGGATAAAGAATGTTTGATCTTGAAGTCGGGGTTTGTTGTCCCCGAAGAGTGGGTCATCATGAGAGCACCGAGAGTCGACGATCTGTACGTGTTGAACATGAGCGTAGCCACTACTACCACGGGTCAGGCTCACTGCTTCATGTCAAGAGCCACTGAAAAGGAGTCACAATTGTGGCATCGAAAGATGGGCCACATTCATCTGCGAATAATGAACTACCTGGTACACAATGACTTAGTAAATGGGGTTCATCTGAAAGGTTTTCATCTTGAGAGGGAATGTATTAGTTGTATCAAAGGTAAACAGCGAAAGAAATCTCACCCAGGAAAGAAGATGAACTCAGTCTCGAGGCCGTTAGAGAGACTTCACATGGATCTTTTTGGTCATGTGAATGTTAAAAGCATAACTGGTGATCTCTACTGCTTAGTTGTCACAGACGACTATTCGAGATTTTCATTGGTAACATTTCTGAAGACAAAGGATGAAACATTTGAGAGTTTGATGACACTTTTCAGAAAGATTAAGAGCGTGTACCGAACACGAATTAGAAGAATAAGAAGTGATAACGGTAGTACAGAGTTTAAGAACAACAAAATGGAAGAATATTGTGATGAAAGAGGTATACTACAAGAATTCAGTGCGCCTTATACTCCGCAGCAAAATGGAGTCGCAGAAAGAAAGAATAGGACGCTGATTAAAACGGCCAGGACGATGCTTGCTGATTCAAAGTTACCTGTCAATTTCTGGGCAGAAGCAGTGTCAGCCGCTTGCTATACACTCAACCGGGTTCTTACGGTGAAGAAGTTTAACAAGACGTGTTTCGAGCTTATTAACAACCACAAACCTAACCTGAAGTATTTAGAACCGTTCGGGTCTCCCGGGTCTCCCTGCACAGTTCTAGAACCTTATGGTAAATTTGGTCCAAAGAGTATTGAAGGTATCTTCGTGGGATATACAAGTCCAATGAAAAGAGTCTTTGTTCCAAGTTTGAAGCGGATCATCGAAGCATATATTGTTGAGTGTCAGGGCTATACAATGCCACCTCAAAATCCCGGTGATTCATGGCGCTTCAATTATGATACTCTGTGGGATTCATTCAACATAGAGGAAGAACCAGAGTTCTTTGATGAGTTGGATATTCTAAGAGAATATCATCACAAGAAAGATTCCCAGCAGAACCTTCTAGACATCAACGACAAACTTTGAATGATGATGAAGCTGGTCCAAGCAATGCTGGAGAAAATGATGATGTTCAACAAACTCCAACATCTTCGGAACATGAACAAGCTCCTAACAGTCAGACAGCAGTTATGATGTCATGATGACATCATCTAGGTGACATCATCAATGATATCACATCATTAAAGACAAAACAAATTCCAAGAATACATGTGAGGTTCGCTTGAACAGAATGATCAAGATTATCAATTTCGCTTCAAGACAAAGTGATAATATGTAGATTTCGCTTGAGTGATTCCAAGCGAAATCATTAGGCTATAAATAGGTATGTTAGCTTGTCATTTGTAACGTTTGCCAGAACTAGATACCGAGGTGCTGCCGGTTTTCCTTTCGATTGTAAACAGTGTCAATTCAATATAAAAGAGGATTAAATTGTGAAACAAGCTGTTTTACCATCCGTTTCTCTGTTTCCGCCTTTGAAACGGACTAGAACTCTTCCAAACGACTCGTTTTGGTCGGAATCCGATCCTACAATTGGTATCAGAGCCAGTGAAGAAGAGTTCTTGTTGATTCAGCCGTAAAATCTGTTTCTACACCTTTCTTTTCGAAAAACAAAATTTTTTTTCGGTTAAAATCGGACAAAATTCACATATATTGTGCGCATACATGGTTTAATCAATCCTTGAATGTTTCAGCATCAAAATCAGACTAAAACTTGTAATTTTGTGTGATTTCGCTTCAAGTGTTCGAACAAAAGATGACATCAGCAACATTTTGGGTCTGATTTCGCTTGAAATCACGTTTTATATCCGATTTCGCTTGAGAGTTTGAAGCGAAATTGAGGTTCGCTTGAATAGTTGAACTTGTATTATCAGATCTCGCTTGAAAATACGTTGTCATCTATTTGAAATCTGATGTTCATTAAAAACTGTTTGTCTGCTACGTTGAGAAACAAGTATCGAGTATAGTGAATTTGTTTGTGATCACAGTTTATTGAAATATGAAATTATTTGTTTGTAATTGATTTAGTAATTCAAGGTTTGCATTTGCATGTGATTTCCGAGATACATCGAGATATGTTAATGTTGTTGGTTTGCACGTATTGTTGACAGAAACCATGTGCTTTGTCTTATCATATAACATTGGAACAATTACCAATAGAGATAAAAGTTGCCGCCTCATTTTGATTGTTTGATGTCGGTTTTGTGGAGTTACAGTTCCAATCAAAGAAGTGCATGATATTGTATTGTCTGCCACCATCATATATTACATATAATTTTCGATTAAATCAAGATATATCATGTGAATACTTTGTCGGTTTATTTTTAAATTGATATACATCATTTTCAAGAACTTTACATGATTTTATATTTGATATACATGTGATAGTGTGGTTCTAGTTATATGTGCTAATTGTTAGTTCATTGTTTTCGATGTATGTCCACTATAGAGTGTCGGTTCATTGGAAATTTTAAAAGCTCAAATTGTTGTCAACTAAATGTTTACACGGCACATTTAATACATGTTTTAAAGAAGATCACATGACCTCATATGTGTACTAAATTTTCAAATTGATAAATTTCAGTATTGTCGTTTTTGTGTTTAGTGTGTTTTTTTTTTTTAAATTGTTTGTGATATATTGGTTATATGTGCTAGTCAATTGAGTCTTGTGCGATTTTGGTTCAAAGTGTTTGAGTTGTAAGATCACAGGTTTGGAGTTTTTAGTCGGTTCACACGGTTCGATCAGTTGTTTTTGTCTGTCAAGTCGCGGTTTCAGTCAGGTTGTTTTGTGTGGATAAGTCAAGTGAGTAAATCAGTTCAGTTCGTACGGGTTGGAGTTCAAAAGGTTCAAAGAGTCAAGGTCAATTGAATTCGATCCGGGTCATTTAGTCCGTACAGTTGGTCAACATTCAGTCCACACTAAAAATCATCAGTTCGAGTACAAGTTTGTTTCAGTTAATTGATAAATCTTTAAACTGATTGTGTTTTGCTTGTTTGTTTTGTCAGGAATTTTCACAAGGTGATACAGTTTAGTTGAAAAACAGAAACATGGACGAAGATTTTTACAACGCATTCGCTACTCCGGTTTCCTCGATCACTATGGCACAGAACACGATGATGGAAAACGAAACGGGAACGATGCAAAAACCTCTGAAACTCATGAACATCGAGGAGTACAAGAGTTGGGAAGAAAAGTTTGAAAACTGGGTACAGGCAAATTATCTAGATGCATGGGAGAATGTCGAAACAAAATACGTTAGACCAATGAATGACGATGAAGAGAAAATTCCGATTAAAGATCTTAGTGCTGAAAACCGGAAGAAATACAAAGATGAGAAGATGATGTTAAGTCTGATTCAACAAGCAGTTAAAGAAGACATCCTGGTTCTATTACAACATAATGGAACATCTTATTCAATCTGGAAAGCGTTAAAGTCAAAGTTTCAAGGCAGTGAGGAAATGGTCAAGAACAAGAAGTCTTTACTGAAAAAGGAGTTTGATTTGTTTCGAAGATTGAAAAATGAGGACACTAAGCAAATAATTGAGAGATACTGCAATCTGTTGGCGAATATGAAACGATTGAAGATCAATAAAGACAATGAGGAATTGATTGAAAAATTATCAGATGCGTTACCGTATGAAACATGGGGTACTTATCTCATGATGCTAAGAAACAAGAAAGGTTTTAAAGATTTGACACTGAGCAAGTTTATCGAAAAGATTGAAGCTCAGGAGATGGAGCAGAGAAAGGTTATTCGGATGAAAGATTTCGATGGTGAACAGGATATTGGGTTGTATTACAAAGCAGGGGTGAATGAGAAGTCTACAAATCTATCTCCAAAAATAGAAACTGCTTACAACGCCAAGAATTCTCCTGGAAGTTCATCATCAGGATCAAACAGCAAAACAAGTTTCACATCATTTCCGTCTTTCGATCCAAATATTACAGCAACAAAAAATGGGAGAAAATTTCAGTGCAATATTGTTTTAAATCTTGATAATGATCAAGAGTATTCTGATGAAGTTGCTAAAAACCACATGTCTTTATTAGGAATGGTTTTAGAATCTTATGGTAGTTTTGTTGCAGGTCGAATCGGGAATCCAATGCTGACAAAGGAAGATTACGACCAGATCGATGCTGAAGAGATGGAACTGATGGACATAAAATGGTGCTTGGCCAGCGTGTTGAGGAGAGCTGAGAAATTCAAGCAAATCACTGGAAGAGATGATCTTCGTGAGGCTGGTACTTCTACTTTAGGTTTTGACAAATCTAAAGTCACTTGTTTTCGTTGCAGGGAAAAAGGACACTTCAAGAGGGAGTGCAAAAACCGCGAAGCAAGTGGAGCTCAAAATCCGTTTAACAACAACAATGATTACTATCGAAAGGCCATCTATCATCAAGTTGCTCAGCAACCATCTCAACAACGTCAACATCAAGCACAAACTGCACATGGAAGGGATGTGATTGAAGATTCTGGAAAGAGAGCGTGTGCAGTGAATCAAGATTCTTTAAAGAGAGTTAATGGTAGTGCTTTGATAATAGATCAAGACGACGAAAAGTTACCTGAAGGATTTAGTTGGGAAAATTTTACTTGGGATGATTATGTTCCTGATCAAGATACAGCTCACAAAGTTTTTGTAGCCCGAGTTGAAGAGGACAGTGATGATGATACTGGGTATTGGGCGAGAAAATTTGATGCTGATATGAAACTGATTGCTGAAAGTGATAGTGAAGATGAAAAGGTTAAAAAGAAGAAGAAAAAGGTCAAGACTCCAGTAAGTAGTGATGACGAAGAAATTCCAGTAATCAAAAGGAAAGTAAAAGTTGAAATTGCAAAATTCAAAGTTGATGAAGAAGTTGATGCAAAGAAGATTCCAGTGAAGTGTGAAAACTGTGAAGTTGTGAAGAAGCAAAACAGTACACTGATCTATAATTTGAATAGTTTGAAGGAATCTTACGATGTACTGAACAAAGCGATGAATCAGTATAATCAGACAAGTGAAGAACAAGCTACAGCAATGAAGACACTTCAGGGTGCTTTTATGACAAAACAAAAAGTGGTGAACAACTACATCGAGAAGTGTGCTGTGCTTGAGCAGAAACTTGAAACTCAGAGAATTGAGACTGAAAGAGTAAATCGTTTGTTGAAAAGTTACTCATGTACTTCTTATGTCATTGACAGGATTTATCCGACTGTTGAAGGAATGAAGGCATTTGAAGAGGATGAAGTAACTGAAGAAAAGAAGGATGATGGAAAAGACACTGAAGAAAAGACTCCAGAAAAGAAAAACAAGAAGAAGAATGATACAAAGAAAAAGACTGACAAGAAGGATTCTGGTAAGAAACAAGAAGTCAGTTATAACAAATGTCCACCCCCGCTAGAAAATGGATATTTGCCCAGGAATCCAAATCAGGAAAGAGTCGAAAAAGCAACAAATTTACAATGGGAGTCGGAGTCGTCAGTCAATTTGCCAGAAAATATTGATGTCGTGTTTACATCATCTGACACTGATCATGAGTCCGAGTTAATTAAGAAAGTCGTCGATCAGGTGTTAGATAAAGATGAAACTGAGGAGTCAAAGTCAGAGTCAGAGTCAAAGTCTGGTTCTGAAAGTTCGAGTTCGACGGTCAACAGTCAAAATTCTTCAGTTAAAAGGGTTTACAACAAAGAATTTCTGTTATCAAAATCTAATTTGAGTGACGAAACATTCAAAGTTGCATATACATTGAATGATTCCGACAAATTATATTCTGATGAGGAATTTCCACTAAGAGGTGTAAAAACTGAGATGATCAAAAAGATTTTCAAACTAACAGAAATCAATATTTCTGAATTAAAAGATGTAAACCTTATTGATAAACCTAAAAAATACACCTCAAGAGTACAACAAAGACTAAACAAGAAAAAAGGTTACAGTTCTGGTTCTGGATTTCATAAGAAACCAAACCCTAACCGTAATTTCAAAAAGTTGTCTTGGTTTTACTCCAACAGAAAAACAGAAAAATGAAACATATGTTCGTGATTTTAAAGCAAAGATGACATTTGTTTCAGGTACATCAAGAGATGAGGAAGAAAAGAAAAAGTTTTGGAGGCAGTCAAATAGTGAGTTTTTTGCAACGAAGCAAGAAGAGATGAAGTTTGCTGGACAAAGGAAAGATACGAGAACCTGTTTCCAATGCAACACTGTTGGACATATTGCCAGAGATTGTTTTAAGGCAATACCATTAAAACAGGGAGTTTCTCGTAAACAGAAAGAAAAAGAAGTTGTGTTTGAACCACCAATTGACAGAACTAAATTGTTCAAAAATTCGACTTTTGAAATTGGTGAAAGTTCAAACAGGTTTTACAAGAAAAGAGGAAATCTTGACAACCAGAAATGGGTTGTTAAGAAGTCTGTTGATAGTTCTAGCGATGATTCTGATGGGTCAAAATCAGAGGAGCTATCTTCTGGCGATGAAACTGATTCCATAAAGTTAGTTGAGCCACAGGTTGAGGTAAAAGGTGATAACTCAATACCGAGTGTGAATGATGATAATTTTCCATTACTTCGGGCTGAAAATTATAAAAAGAAAATTGGTAAAGTTGAGATTTCAAACCAATTTTATGATGACAAAAAGGAATTTGATGTCGAAAAGGTTTTTAACTCCAAAATCCATAACATGTTTGGAAAAATGATTGACAGGAAGGTCAAAGGAGTGAAGGAGTTTTACGAGAAGAAGACGATGAAGGAGAAAGTTGAACCATCCCTAGTTCGTGACTGGGATGGTTCATACTATGAACAATGAGTCTGTGGACTTGCCGGAACTCCCAGGTTTGTAAGCGAGGAGTAGGAATCGGCACCTTGAGAATTCAATCAAAAGATGGTAAATTGGTTGAAAAACAGGTTTGAGTTGTATGTTTGTGATGGTTACAAGTGGTAAATCAGGGACATTAAGTTGTATCTGATTTTCTACAAGTGGTTAAAAAACAATGTGATGAATCAAATCCCTAACTTTACAAGTGGTAAAAACAAACTTATTTTCCGGAAAAATCATTTTGATTAAAACAAACTTAAGTGTTTTGAAATCTAAATGAGAAAATAGTTTGTTGTGAGGGGGAGTTCTGATTGTTTATGCCAAGTGGATGGCGATTTGAAGTGATTTGATATCAGTTGTCATTTCATTGTACAGTTTATTTTTCAAATTTCCTAAAATGTGTTTGCATTTTAGGGGGAGTAAGAAATTTTAGAAAATCCAAAAACATTTGAAAATTTGAAAAAGTCAAAAACATTGAAAAATTAAAAATGAGTTTTGTTGTATATAAGAGGAAATGATAGTACATCAGTGGACTGTCACAACATGCTAAAGAAATGTAATGTAAAAATGTGATAAACGATCTCACTGTGGATGTGCCAGTAGGTTTTTGCACATTTAGTAGATTGTGACGAGATATAAACCTAAAATTCAAACTTGCTTATTCTGTGGGTAACAAAACTGCTTGGATATATAGGTAACCCCTGAAATCTTGTTTGAAAGGTCCCTTATTCTGAGATACTAGGTCTTTATACTCAGTGATATCTGGGGTATTATCCCGGGACTTCTGATTTTGCGGAAGCAATGGCCTAGTCCCCGGAGAATACTTTCTGCTTGCTTGAAAAATAGCACCACCCTCAGCTAAAAAATGATGAAACATTGAAAAATGCTAATCATGGCTGTTGTAATTCAAAAGATCCTCTAAAGGGGACACACCTAAAAGTCAACTAGGCTCTCTGCTGAACGGAAGTTCTGACCTGAGCTATCACGGTTGCATAATTTATTCCCCTTACAGATATCATCTATGGTATACTCACCTGTAAGACTGAATATTGGGATCTGGATACGGGAGTATATTCAAGTAGTGGGACACACGGATAAGTTTAAGTGCTTAAAACATTAACCTCGTATCTCGGATCAATTGAACTTTGTGTGAAAATTTAAGTGGATCAGTATACTGACAATCTAAGTGAATCGTTTAAAACTTAAAATGAAATGAAGCTTAACGGTGTTGGTGATTTGTCTCAAAAACTGATATGATCCTCTTGCACGAACTCACAAAAATATTGTTTGTAAATATTTCTTTATTGCATTTCATTACATTCAAAAATTTCAAAAAGATTTTTAGTGTGTTTTAGCATAAATTTTGAAAAAAATACAAAAAGATTTTCGACAACTGGTATTGAAAAGCTGATTTTCAAAATTCTGAGTGCTAAACATGATGAGTATAATTTGAGGGGGAGTTTGTGTTCAAAACTGATTATTTTTGTCAAAACTTCAAGTGATTCATCAGATTGAAAGATCATTTTGATTATATTTTTAGAGAAGAGTCTGAGTTAGTGAAAGTTAATATGTTTGAAATGTGTAAATTGTAAAATTTATTGTGAGGTAGAGTTTATGCAGGTTAAAGTTTGAGAAGTGATGATTCTGAAAAGCCAAAGTTGTGAAAGTCAGACAGCGATCCTGAAGCAGATGACGCTGAAGAACTAAAGGAATGCCAGCACATTGCAAAGGGGAGTCTGTTGATGCTGATTGAAAGAGTGAAGCACAAAGACTGATAAAGACTGAAGATTGAGGAGACTCGACACTTAAGACTCGTCAACATCTGAGGGGGAGTCTGTTGGTGCATTCATCTGTCGTCTTCGTCTTGTATCGAGTCTCGGGTTCGGTGCGGATCTAAACAAGACATGATGTCATGATGACATCATCTAGGTGACATCATCAATGATATCACATCATTAAAGACAAAACAAATTCCAAGAATACATGTGAGGTTCGCTTGAACAGAATGATCAAGATTATCAATTTCGCTTCAAGACAAAGTGATAATATGTAGATTTCGCTTGAGTGATTCCAAGCGAAATCATTAGGCTATAAATAGGTATGTTAGCTTGTCATTTGTAACGTTTGCCAGAACTAGATACCGAGGTGCTGCCGGTTTTCCTTTCGATTGTAAACAGTGTCAATTCAATATAAAAGAGGATTAAATTGTGAAACAAGCTGTTTTACCATCCGTTTCTCTGTTTCCGCCTTTGAAACGGACTAGAACTCTTCCAAACGACTCGTTTTGGTCGGAATCCGATCCTACAGCAGTCAACGATAATTCAGAATCTGATGAAAGGCCAACATTCGATCGTGGTGATTCAGAGTCTGAGGGGGAGCAAATCCAGTCTCCAGATCAGACAATTCCTGTCAGTGAACAAGTTGCAAACCAGAACATTACAAATTTGGAAAGTGAGGTAGATGTTCCAGGCGAGGTGATGCCAAGAACTCTTTCATACCATCCAGAAGAGCTGATAATTGGAGAGTTGCAATCAGGCGTCCGCACCAGACGACAAATTGACCAAGGCCTTACTTGTTTTTATTCTAAAGTCGCTCCTTTACAAACTGAGTTTTCACTTAGTTGTTTCATTTCGCAGATTGAGCTGCGAACGTACAAGGAAGCACTAAGTGAAGATTCCTGGGTCAACGCTATGCAGGAGGAGCTAAGTCAGTTTGAGAAGTTGGGTGTATGGAAATTGGTGGACCTGCCTGATGGTTATAGGAAGATAAACACCAAGTGGGTGTTTAAGTGCAAAAGGGATGATCGAGGGGTTATTGTTCGCAACAAAGCTCGACTCGTTGTCCAAGGTTTCAGTCAGCAGGAGGGTATAGATTTCAATGAAGTATATGCTCCAGTTGCTCGACTTGAAGCGATCAGAATCTTCCTAGCATTTGCATCTTGGAAAGGATTTAAAGTTTTTCAGCTAGATGTGAAGTCGGCATTTCTCTATGGCAAGGTGAAAGAGGAGGTATATGTCGGACAGCCACCGGGCTTCACCGACCCAATTCACAAAGATAAATTTTATCTCTTGGATAAGGCGTTATACGGCTTACATCAGGCCCTGAGAGCCTGGTACGAGACTCTGTCTCAACATCTGTTAGCCAACAACTTCATCCGAGGAAAGGTAGATGCCACTCTGTTCACAAAAGAAGTCTACGGCCATCTTCTGATAGTGCAAATTTATGTGGATGACATAATTTTCGGGTCGACAAATGAAGAACTCTGCAAAGATTTTGAAAATGTTATGAAGCAGAAGTTTGAAATGTCATCAATGGGTAAGATGAAGTTCTTCTTTGGGCTTCAGGTTGATCAACTACCCGAGGGAACGTTCATACATCAGACGAAGTATATTCATGATGTTCTGGAGAAATTCGGGATGTCGGGAACATCTCCAATGTCCACCCCGTTAGCGACGAACCATGGGATAAATCCTGATCTCACCGGAGAGAAGGTGGATGAAACGTTGTATCGCTCCATGATCGGATCGCTGATGTATTTGACGGCATCAAGACCGGATATTATGTATCCAACCTGCCTCGCAGCACGGTTTCAGTCAAGCCCCAGAGCCTCACATATGATAATTGTGAAAAGGATATTACGCTACCTGAAAGGAACTCCAAGCTTGGGGTTGTGGTATCCAAAAGACGGTGATTTCACACTTGAGGGATATTCTGATTCCGATTTCGGATGCTGCAAAGTGAACGCTAAGTCAACAACAGTGGGATGCCAGTTTTTCGGACCACGATTGGTCACCTGGCAATGTAAGAAGCAGACCTCTGTCGCTTTATCCACACGTGAAGCCGAGTATGTATCTGCTAGCAGCTGCTGCTCTCAGATCCTGTGGATCCAGCAACAGATGCGAGACTACGGTTTGCAATTTCTTAACTCCCCTATCTTTGTTGATAATGAGGCAGCTATAAACATAACAAAAAATCATGTTCATCACGCTAAGACCAAACACATTGAAATTCATCATCACTTCATCCGAGACTGTTTCGAGAAGAAGTTGATACGAATAGAAAAAATCCACACCGATGAACAAAAAGCTGCTTTACATACCTGTAGGATCGAGATTTGACCTAAACGATTCGTTCAAAAGAGTTTTCGATCAATACGAGAGGCGGAATCAGACATATTGATGTTGAATCAGCTTGATATGCACTAAGAATCACTTTAAATGTCTAATGTATTGATTTGACAAAGATATACGAGATGGAGACACTTCGGCAGAGCTTCGCTGCTGGAATCCAAAAGTTACAAATGAAAGACCCAAGACCCCTATATATAGTGAAGGCCACTTCGCATGAAACAGCCTCTCCAGTTCGCACGAACTGCTAGTTCGCACGAACTGGACTTTCCACTTCGTGTGGACTGGCTAGTTCAGCCCTGTTTCTCGTTTTTCTCGTATAACGTGTCCTGGTCTATCTATCTAGTTACAAGACTCGATACAAGACGAAGTCGACAAACATATGCACCAACAAACTCCCACTTGGATGTTGACGAGTCTTCAGTACGTCGAGTCTTCAGTCTTGATCAGTCTTCACGCTCTTTCCAAAGTATCTGTCTCTGTAAGCATCCTCAATCTCTTTCTTTCAATCTTCAGACTCCCTTTTGCTGACAGACTCCCCCTTAAGTTGTTCCGGGATCGTAATCTGACATAGCACTCGTTCTAAGATAATATCCTGGCTCAAACTCTGCTCAGGCTTAGACACGAGGATCTGCACAAATCTCTACCCAAAACTAAATTTCACAATTTTTAAGATTTAACAATTTTAGAAACCACTTGTAGAAATCATTTAACATTTTCAAATAAACCACTTTGTATTCAAAACACTCAAATTTGACATTTCATTAATTTGAAACCATTTAATCATTTCAAAATCATTTCTTGTTTCGAACAAACTCTCCCAACCCTGTTGTTCATCTTGTTTAGCACTTGGAATTTTGAAAATCGGCTTTCCAACATCAGTTGTTGAAAATAAGATGAAGTAAAATCTTTTTTTTTTAAATTTCAAAATTTTATGCTAAAACATACTAATGAAAAGCAGTAACGAAATAGTTACAGACAATATTTTTGTGAGTTTGTGTAAGAGGATCATATCAGTTTATGACAAATCACTAGCACCGTTGAGCTTTAAACACTTTAAGTTCTAAACGATTCACTTAGATTGTCAGTATACTGATCCACTTAAATTTTCACACAAAGTTCAATCGTTTCGAGATATGCGATTAGTGTTTTAAGGAACTTAAACTTATTCGCGTGTACCACCTCAGAATATACTCCCGTATCCAGACTCCTATATTCAGTCTTACAGGTGAATATACACTAATGATATATGTAAGAGGTGAATGCGAGACCATGAGAGCTCAGGCTATTGCTTTCGCAAACTCGGAGAGATGATGGCTCGTCTTTAGGTGTGTTCCCTTTAGAGAATCTTTTCTTCAACAGCACATGATTAGCATTTTTCAATGTTTCATCATTTTATGCTGAGGGTGGGCTTTATGATTAAAGCAGTGCAGAGTATTATACGAGGACTAGGCTATTGCTCCCGCAAAATCAGAAGTCCTGGTATAATACCCCAGATATCATCATGCACAAAGACCTAGTATGTCAGAAATAGAAAGCCCTTTAAACAAGATTTCAGGGGTTACCTATATATCCGAGAGATGTTCCCCACGAAATAAGTAAGCATTTGATATTTAGGTTTATATCTCGAACACAATCTACTAAGCGTGTAAAAACCTACTGGCATATCATCAGTGAGACCGTTTATCACATATTTAACTTTCTAATTCTTTAGCGTACTGTGATTGTCTACTGATGAACTATCATTTCCTCTTTTTCACAACAAAACTCATTTTGAATTTTATCATGTTTTTGGCTTTTTCAAATTTTCTAATGTTTTTGGATTTTCTAAAAAAATCTTACTCCCCCTAAAATTCAAAACCATTTAAAGAAAATTTGACAAACCGATGTGAATTGCTTCAATTCGCCATCCACTTGGCGTAAACAATCAGAACTCCACCTGACAACAAACTATTTTCCCATTATGATTTCAAAACACTTAAGTTTGTTTTAATCAAATGGTTTTTCCGGAAAATTAGTTTTGTTGATTTCACTTGTAGGAACGGGGATCATTCATCACTTTGTTATCAAATACCACTTGTAAAAATATCACTTGAATGAAAGTTAAATCAAGTTCAACTTAATGACCTTGATTAACCACTTGTAAGTACATATCAACAATACCACTTGTAAGTCAAAATATAACAATTTTGAATTTTTCAAGAAAGATGTCGATTCCTACTCACCAATTACCAACCTGTGAGTTCCGGCAAGTCAGGATTTTTAAGCTTGGAATACAGACACCCAAGCCTGACCAGCTTTGGGTGCATCCGAGTTCTTTTCACTCGCTGGGTAAATTCTCCTCTTTGATTCATAAAATTCTTTTACCCATTTTTCCTTACCATCGACCATTCTTCCAAAAATATGTTTCACTTTCCCATTGAAAACCTTTTCGACATCAAATTCTTTCTTTTCAGAATAGAATTGATTCGAAATTTCCACTTTTCCAACTTTTTGTTTAAAATTTTCAGTCCTTAATGGTGGAAAGTTGACATCATCCATTGGTGGAACTGAATTTTCTCTTTTTATCTCAACTGGTGGCTCCTCTGACTTTGACGAGTCAGATTCATCGCCAGAAAGTGGCTCCTTTGCTTTCGAAGAAACAAATCCATTGCCAGATTTAACATCTGATTTCTTAACAACCCACGTTTGGTTGTTAAGATTCACTCTTCTCTTGTAAAACCTTTTTGAACTCTCACCAACTTCAAATGTAGAATTTTTAAACACTTTGAATTTGTCCGTTGGTGGTTCAGTTTTGTCAACAACTTTCTCTTTGAGTTTAGAAGACACTCCCTGTGGTGTGTTGGTTGCCTTTGGACAGTTCCAGGCGATGTGACCAACTACTTTGCATCGGTAACAGGTTCTAGTCTCTCTTTTCTGATTAGCTTCATTCTTCTCATGTTTCTGTTTTTCTGCAAGAAACGCTTTGTTCGATTGCTTCCAAAATGAGCTCTTTTTTTCTTCTTCAGAACTTGCCCCTGAAACAAATACAGTTTTTGATTTAAGATCTTTAATATTTTGATTATTTTCAACATCAAAACCCAAACCCTTCTTTTTGAAATTGCTTTTATGATTCGGTTTCTTTTGATGACCTGGACCAAAACCTTTCTTCTTGTTCAAGCGTTGTTGAACTCTAGAAGTATATTTAGGTTTTGAAAATCCCATTTTATCTTTTATTTCTGAAAACTTTATTTCTATCAATTTAAAAACTGTTTTAATATTTTCAATTTTCACATTTTTAATTGGAAATTCCTCACCAGAATATAATTTGTCGGAATCATTCAAAGTATATGCCACTTTGATTGTTTCGTCATTCAAATTATTTTTTGATAATAGAAATTCTTTATTGTAAACCCTTTTGACCGATGATTTCAAACTGTTGACTGACGAACTCAAACTTTCAGATTCAGACTTTGACTCTGACTCCTCATCCTTATCCAACACCTGATCGGCCACTTTCTTTATTAACTCAGACTCATGATCAGTGTCAGACGATGTGAATGTGACGTCAATGTTGTCTGGTAACTCATCAGTTGTTTCGGACTTTAACTTTATATTGACAGCCTTTTTTACTTGTTCCGAATTTGGTTTTCTGGGAGAATAACCTTCCCAGATTGGAGGCGGACACTTGTTATAATTTGCACTTTGTTTCTTACCAGTATCCGTATCTTCCGACTTCTTATCTTGAAAAGCTTCAAAACCTACAATAGTCAGATAGATTCTATCAATCAAATAATCAGAACTTGAATAATCCATTAGCAATCGTCTGATTCTTTCATTCTCAATCTTTTCAGTCTCCAATTCCTGCTTCAACTCTGCACACTCTTCAATATAGTGATTAATGGCCTTCTGCTTAGACATCGTCACTGCATTCATCATTGTCAAAGCATCTTCTCTTTTTGAGTTTGTCTTTTCCAACTGGTTTACTGTTCTGTTCAACTCATCATAAGATTCTTTCACGTACTTAACATCGAACAATAATTTTTCTTTCATCTCGTCTAGTTCACTATATTTCTTATCTTTCTCTTCACAATGTTTGCATGGTTCCAAACATTTCAGACAAGGTTTTGTGACCTCTACAGTCTTTTCAATCTCAACAATCTTCTCAGCAACTTTAACTTTTTCACTCTGTTCATTCTTCTTTTCCTGGTCAACATTCTCACATTTTACCTTTTTCTTTTCTTTTGCTGCTCGTTTCTCCTTTAGCTTCTCCAATTTATCTGCAAAATAAAATTTAAAACTTTCAGGATATAGATGAGTTTTACCAATGTTTATTTGATTAATTTCTTCATCATCATCACTGCTATCAATTGATGATTGATCAAAGACTGGTGTCTTTTCTGAACTATCTTCTGAAGTAACAAACTCTCCATCTTGACTTTTCTCATCATTTGCAAACACATCCATCCATTCTTTCATCAACTCTGGCTCTTGAATGATCTGTGCAATGAATGGTCTAAACTTTGAATTACTTTCAGCCAGAATATATTTATCCCAGCTAAATCTGTGACAACCCTCATAATTCCATGTATCCGTACAATCTATTAATGATAATTAAAGTGCTTGATGACTGTGTGGAATCACTTAACTGCTCTCTGATTTCTGTGTTATACTTACATGTGCTTGTTAACATACTTGTAGTGTACAGAAAAGTTACTAAATAGTCTTGTGTGCTTTTCTAAGTGTTGAAAATTGAAAACGTTACAAAAAATATATATATAAGACACCTTACGGATTAATTACGCACTTTAACGGAACAACACCCAACCGAACAACCGTACATTACCCGAAACATGAAAATATTGTCAGACACATTGTTTTATTTTTTTGAGCTAGTTAGGGTCCCCGAACACCCTAACACACCTTATAATTAACAACACACCATAACCACTAACTAAACAATTTAAATCCAACTAGATTAGTAACTTACCATTTGAAACCCAACTAGACCAACCCCCCCCCCCCCCAAACCGGTTAGGAGACAAGAAGGACACCCCATGATTTCTTTAATTAGTTTATTTGATTATGTTGGATCATCAAGAGACACAAGGACCCTTAGATAATACCATGTTGGGAGATTATAAGAAGGACCTTAAAGTCTTGAACTAACATCTCACATCTTCACATCAACAACACAAAAACTCTCTCCCTCATCCTCTAGTTTGGCCGTGAGCCACCACCACCCTCACCATCATCTTCAAGTCTTCATCATTCAATCTACAAGTATACAAAGGTGCTACGGGTCATACAACGAAGCTTGGTGCTTTCGGAAGTTGAAGGACCGCTCTTGTTTTCTTTTATCCACCACATTTCTTCACTCGAACTTCCCTAGTCTTGAACTAGTGGTAAGAACTTAGATCCATTCATTATTCATGTTATTTAAGTTGTTAAAGTATGAATCATAATGGTAAATGTGAAGAACATCAAGAAAATCTAAAGAACCTTAAACAAGTCTTGAACATAAACTAGTCTAGTGATGAAGTGATGTTAATATGATGTTGTTATGATTCTTGTTGATTTCCTGATGATTTGCTGGTTAATATTGATGTTTGATGTTGTTGTGATCACTAAACATGTTAACGGAATCAATCGAACATGCGATAGAAGGTAGGGAACTAAAACAGAAAGCTGGTGATCGTAACTTAAGGAAAAATGTATTTTCTGAAGTCTAGATTTATGTATTTTGAAAGACGGTTCTAATGGCACTGGAATCATAATTTTTGGACTTCGTTTACTATTTTTAAAGTGTCGTTTTGTAACAGCTGCTAAAGCTGCATTTTTTGCTGCTGAAAATATGCGTTCTGTTTTCAGTCATAACTTGAATTCTGTGTAGAGTTAGATCATCAAATTTGTACTGTAGATGACCACCAAAGTATTTGTAATTCTCTCACTAGAATTTCGTAAATCGGACTCTCGATGAATTTTAAATAAATTATTCTGTGGACTGCAGTCAGAAAAAGATAAATCTTATTTCAGTCCGGAAAATGATTTTTTTATAAAATATTGGTGATGAATTGGATCCCGATATTTTTACAAAATTATATATGGATCTTTTAAGACATTTTGTAAAAATTTGGGAATTTTTAGAATAAGATAACTATTTTATTAAAATGTCCGAAAACAGCCCGGTTTTGAATATTAAAGCTGAAACGACATAAGTAGTAATTTGCGTGTCTAAATATCGAGTATGTTATCTGAGGATGATCTAACATGTTATACGTCAATGAAAGTATTATTGTGCAATATCGTATGCTTGTTCTTGAGTAGCTATAGGTGGAATGTTTATATGAGCGTGAACTATTGAGGTGAATGCATGTTATGTGGTAGATACGTGTAGGAAATTTGTGCTCTATTTGAAACCACTAAATGACTAACTGGTAATCGTATTAGGACGTGATTGACCAACCTTGACTGTTAGCTATATTTGAGAGTCAAACCGAGCAAACCGAGGTGAGTTCACACACTTTCTAAGGCATGGGATTCCCGGTGGTTGGGAATGGGTTAAAGAATTTAAAACGGAATCTACATATCCTCCTTGGGTAGGATATGTACAGCCATCCTCCATAGGTAGGATGCCAATATTAATCCTGCGTATTCTCCTTCGGTAGAATACGTACGTTCGTCCTCCTTGGGTAGGACAACAACCTTAAAACTTACTAGACAAACCTCTATCATGATGTCCCTCAATTTATATCGACTTAATCGACGAGGCCAATGGCGAGCGGGTCATTAGTTAATAGCGCTATTAGGTTTAACAAACCTCACACCGTGCCAGTCGGACGGGTGTGTACTAATGGACTATGGCAAACTGTCAGTGATGATAGACACTGATGTAGGGCACAACTATTGTTCGTAGTAGTCGATATCATACCGTCTAGTAGTTCACATGGGGAAGCCCCCACTGAATATGGATATGGTTTGGGTAATGAAAAGGAACTGGTTAACCATACTTTCAACTACGGGGTAACCCCCACGGCAAATAAGCCAACGAAAGTCAAACCACGTTTTTCAGAAACAACTTAAAACTAAACAACCAAATGTGAACTCACTCAACTTTGTTGTTGACTCGTTGTTACATGCCTTACAGGTCGCTAGATGCATACGGAGCTTGCACGAGGAAGAAGTCGTTGTGGAATGCGGAATGTTATGTCCCGTACTTAATAATTAAACTTTATAAACTTATGGAAGTTGTGTTTTGGGTCTTTAAACTTATGAACTACGAACTTATGCTTTGAATTTACGTCTTAAGCTTTTGCTGTTAACTTAAAACTGGTTACTGTCTTATGGTCACCAATTGTATTGCAGTTGGTTTTACTTACTTAATTTCGTTGTTCAATATGATTGGTGGCTCGATCCTGGTCACGTCAAGCCTCCAAGCAGTGATACTCCGCGTGGTGGATTTTGGGGGTGTGACAGATTGGTATCAGAGCCATTGGTTATAGTGAACTTGATTTTAAAAAAAAAGAGGGGGGGAAAGCTTTTTGATAAAACCAGACTATAACCTGTACAGTGCTCAACGATCCACAACGACGCTTCACTCCACGTGCAGGACTCGACACAATAGGTGGTATGATATATGTTATATTGACGGTTAGATAGTTTACATTGTGCATTAGTTAACGTGATAATTGCTATTTGAACCTTGTGTGCTTACTCTCTCATATCGTCCCACACTTACGCACTTTCGCGACACTTTTCTCACTTACGTTGCTTCGTTATGAAGATCATGAGCGGACGCGGAGGACGTATCAACCTCACTCAAGTCCAGTTGACGGATTTGATCAATGAACGAGTTGCTGTGGCACTTGCAGCTAACCCTGCAGGAGGTACAAGCTGCCATATCAACCCACCTTAGGACGTTTAGATCCTACCTTCACAAACCGACCCTCGTGCTTAACCTTGTCTTTTATTCTTGCGCAAAAGGGCAGCATGCTCAGCCTCCTGTATGTACGTTCAAAACATTCATGGACTGCCGACCTAGTACTTTCAGCGGCACAGAAGGAGCTGTAGGTCTTCTTCACTGGTTCGAGAAGCTGGAGTCTGTTTTTGAGATATGCGAATGCCCTGAGGATCGTAGGGTGAAATATGCTACTGGAACACTCGAAGGTGCTGCATTAACCTGGTGGAAGGCACAGGTTCAACTACTAGGGCTGGCGGTTGCTAATGCCACCCCCTGGAATGGTTTCAAGGAACTGATCAAAGAAGAGTACTACAGTCGCGACGACATCCACAAGCTAGAGGTGGAATTTTTCAACCTGAAGATGACGGGGTCAGAGATTGAGGCGTATACGAAGAGGTCAAACGAGCTGGCCATCTTATGCCCTACTATGGTAGACCTTCCCATCAAACGTATTGAGTTGTACCTCAAGGGTCTTGTACCAAAGATTCAGAGTCACGTGACTTCAGCTAACCTGGGTACCATTCAGCAAATCATTAAGTTGGCCCATCGTCTCACCGATCAAGCAGTTGAACAAAACAAACTGCCCAAGCGTATTGGCGCTGCTACTACTGACGCTCCAAATAAAAACAAGCGAAAATGGGATGGGAATTCCAGTAAGGGTTCAACTTCAGTTCAGTCTCAGCAGCGAAAGACTGATGACTACCAGAGTCCTGGTCAGCAATCTTCCGGTAGTCAAGGTGGATACCGAGGGAACCACCCCAAGTGCAACCGGTGCAACAAGCAACACAGCGGGCAGTGCAACAAGGGTCGTTGTCTTAGGTGTAACAAGTTTGGTCATGAAGCAAAGGATTGCATGAGCGCACGACCAGCAAATCAGAATCGCCAACAACAACAACAAGCTTCACAGAACCACCAGCAGCAGCAACAGCAGGGCAATAAAGGATGCTTTCAGTGTGGCGCTGAAGGCCACTTTAAGAGGAACTGTCCTCAGCTGAACCAGAACCAGAATAACAACAACCAAGGAAACGGGAACAACAATGGAGGCAATAACAAGGGTAACAATAATGGAAATGGAGCCAGGGGACGTGTTTTCGTGCTAGGTCAGGGTGATGCAAGAAACGATCCCAACGTGGTGATGGGTAAGTTTCTTCTGGACGACTTCTTTGTTACTGTTTTATTTGATTCGGGTGCCGATACTAGTTATGTGTCCTTAAAAGTTAGCCAAATGCTTAAGTGCACTCCAACACTTTTGAACACCAAACACACGGTAGAACTAGCAAATGGTAAAAGTCTCGAGGCCACGTACATAGTTAAGGGTTGTAACCTCGTATTAGCTGGTCAGACCTTCTCTATCGATCTTATTCCCATCGTACTGGGTAGTTTTGACATCGTTATTGGGATGGATTGGCTGTCTCATCATCAAGCGGAGATTGTTTGCAAGGAGAAAATCGTCCGCATTCCTCGTTCTGGTGAAGAACCCCTCATGATTCATGGTGACAAGAGTGGTGCTGTTGTAGGCATCATCTCCTTCCTTAAGGCCCAGAAGTGTTTGCGAAAGGACCACATCGCTATTCTAGCCCTCGTTTCTGATTCATCCGCAGAAGAAAGGACGATAGAAGACATACCTATTGTGCGCGATTTTCCTAAGGTATTTCCTGAGGAATTACCTGGTCTCCCGCCTCATCGACAAGTCGAGTTTCAAATCGAGCTAGCTCCTGGAGCAGCACCAATAGCTCGTGCACCTTATCGACTTTCTCCGTCAGAACTAGAGGAACTGTCCACGCAACTACAAGAACTCTTGGAAAAGGGTTTCATACGTCCTAGCTCTTCGCCCTGGGGAGCTCCAGTCTTGTTTGTGAAGAAGAAGAAGAAGAAAGACGGTACTTTCAGAATATGTATTGACTATCGTGAACTTAACAAGGTGACCATGAAGAATCGTTATCCCCTTCCACGTATTGATGACTTATTCGACCAGTTGCAAGGGTCGAGCTATTACTCTAAGATTGATTTGAGATCGGGATACCATCAGCTGAGAGTCCGAGATGAGGACGTCTCCAAAAGAGCATTCAGAACTCGTTACGGCCATTACGAGTTTCTGGTTATGCCTTTCGGATTAACGAATGCACCTGCAGTCTTCATGGATCTCATGAACCGAGTGTGTAAACCTTACCTGGATAAATTTTTCATAGTCTTCATCGACGACATCCTGATCGATTCTAAGAGTCAGGAGGAACACGAGCAACATCTGAGGATTATTCTGGAACTTCTTCGAAAAGAGCAGTTGTATGCCAAGTTTTCGAAATGTGACTTCTGGCTTCGCGAAGTCCACTTTCTAGGCCATGTAGTAAACAAGGATGGGATTCATGTTGATCCATCCAAGGTTGATTCGATCGAGAACTGGCCTGCACCCCGTACACCAACAGAAATCCGCCAATTCTTGGGTTTGGCAGGATACTACAGAAGATTTATCAAGGATTTCTCGAAGATTGCGCAACCTCTCACTTCACTGACTCAGAAGGGTGTCACCTATCGTTGGGGTGATGCACAGGAATCTGCTTTTCAGCATATAAAAGATAGACTTTGCAGCACACCTATTCTCTCATTGCCTGAAGGCATAGATGATTTTGTGGTTTATTACGACGCTTCCATCCAAGGACTTGGTTGCGTGTTGATGCAACGTGACAAGGTCATTGCCTACGCATCGCGCCAACTTAAGGTTCACGAAAGGAACTACACTACGCATGACCTGGAACTGGGAGCAGTTGTTTTCGCACTTAAGATATGGAGACATTACCTGTACGGTACCAAGTGCACCATTTACACCGATCACAGGAGTCTCGAGCATATCTTCAAGCAAAAGGAGTTAAACATGCGACAACGCCGATGGGTCGAACTCTTGAATGATTATGAATGCGCGATCAAGTACCATCCGGGTAAGGCCAATGTTGTGGTCGACGCCCTCAGTCAAAAGGATACCATACCTAAGCGTGTACGTGCTTTACAGCTTACCATCCAATCCAACCTTCCTGCTCAGATTCGCGATGCTCAGGTCGAAGCATTGAAAGCAGAGAACATCAGGGCTGAGTCCTTACGAGGATCGAGGCAGCGGCTAGAACAAAAGGAAAACGGCGCCTACTATGTTAACGGACGCATCTGGGTTCCACTGTATGGAGACCTACGCGAGCTTGTGATGGATGAAGCACATAAGTCTCGTTATTCAGTACATCCTGGTTCGGATAAGATGTACCACAACTTAAAGACTACCTATTGGTGGCCTGATATGAAAGCCAGCATAGCAACCTACGTCAGTAAATGCTTGACTTGTGCTAGGGTCAAGGTAGAGTACCAAAAACCATCTGGCCTACTTCAACAACCAGAGATACCTAAATGGAAATGGGAGCAAATCTCCATGGATTTCGTTATTGGCCTGCCTAGATCTCAACGCGGAAACGATACCATTTGGGTGATCGTGGATCGACTGACCAAGTCTGCACATTTTCTGGCTATCAAGGAAACGGATAAGTTTTCTACTCTAGCAGACATTTACCTAAAGGAAGTGGTATCGAGGCACGGAGTGCCAACCTCCATCATTTCTGATCGTGACGCGCGTTTTACTTCTGAACTATGGCAAGCCATGCATACGTCTTTTGGCTCACGTTTAGATATGAGCACCGCTTATCACCCACAGACGGATGGACAATCTGAACGCACCATCCAAACCCTTGAAGACATGCTTAGGGCATGTGTAATCGATTTTGGTAATGGCTGGGAAAAGCACCTCCCGCTAGTGGAGTTCTCGTACAACAACAGCTACCACACCAGCATCCAGGCCGCTCCGTTTGGGGCATTGTATGGACGGAAGTGCCGATCACCTCTCTGTTGGGCAGAAGTTGGTGGCAGTCAAATCACTGGCCCAGAACTTGTAGTAGATACAACTGAGAGAATTGCTCAGATACGACAACGAATGGCTGCAGCTCGGGACCGTCAGAAAAGCTATGCAGATAAGCGAAGGAAACCACTCGAGTTCCAGGTTGGGGATCGAGTGCTACTTAAAGTCTCACCTTGGAAGGGTGTAGTTCGTTTTGGCAAACGAGGCAAACTAAATCCGCGATACGTTGGACCCTTTGAAATCATTGAGAAGATTGGCAAGGTAGCCTACAGGTTAAATCCACCTGAAGAACTCAGCGGAGTTCACAATGTTTTTCATGTGTCGAATCTGAAGAAGTGTCTGTCAGATGAGACCCTCATAGTTCCCTTAAAGGAGCTCACAATCGACGACCAGCTGCGATTCGTCGAGGAACCAGTAGAGATTACTGATCGAGAAGTTTAAATTCTCAAGCGCACCAGGATACCTCTCGTTCGAGTTCGTTGGGATTCCCGTCGTGGCCCAGAGTATACCTAGGAACAAGAAGACCAAATGAAACTCAAGTATCCCCAGCTGTTTAAGAAAACGCAACCAATACTGAGGTTGAAGCTACTGCAGAATTTCGGGACGAAATTCCAAATCAACGGGGGGATGATGTGACACACCAGGAAAACCAGGAAACCAACGCAACATAACTAGCTTCCTCAGTAACCAGGTGCTAAATTTCGGGACGAAATTCTCTTAACAGGGGGAGAATGTGACAACCCTCATAATTCCATGTATCCGTACAATCTATTAATGATAATTAAAGTGCTTGATGACTGTGTGGAATCACTTAACTGCTCTCTGATTTCTGTGTTATACTTACATGTGCTTGTTAACATACTTGTAGTGTACAGAAAAGTTACTAAATAGTCTTGTGTGCTTTTCTGAGTGTTGAAAATTGAAAACGTTACAAAAAATATATATATAGGACACCTTACGGATTAATTACGCACTTTAACGGAACAACACCCAACCGAACAACCGGATATTACCCGAAACATGAAAATATTGTCAGACACATTGTTTTATTTTTTTGAGCTAGTTAGGGTCCCCGAACACCCTAACACACCTTATAATTAACAACACACCATAACCACTAACTAAACAATTTAAATCCAACTAGATTAGTAACTTACCATTTGAAACCCAACTAGACCAACCCCCCCCCCCCACCCCAAACCGGTTAGGAGACAAGAAGGACACCCCTTGATTTCTTTAATTAGTTTATTTGATTATGTTGGATCATCAAGAGACATAAGGACCCCTAGATAATACCATGTTGGGAGATTATAGGAAGGACCTTAAAGTCTTGAACTAACATCTCACATCTTCACATCAACAACACAAAAACTCTCTCCCTCCTCCTCTAGTTCGGCCGTGAGCCACCACCACCCTCACCATCATCTTCAAGTCTTCATCATTCAATCTACAAGTATACAAAGGTGCTACGGGTCATACAACGAAGCTTGGTGCTTTCGGAAGTTGAAGGACCGCTCTCGTTTTCTTTTATCCACCACATTTCTTCACTCGAACTTCCCTAGTCTTGAACTAGTGGTAAGAACTTAGATCCATTCATTATTCATGTTATTTAAGTGGTTAAAGTATGAATCATAATGGTAAATGTGAAGAACATCAAGAAAATCTAAAGAACCTTAAACAAGTCTTGAACATAAACTAGTCTAGTGATAAAGTGATGTTAATATGATGTTGTTATGATTCTTGTTGATTTCCAGATGATTTGCTGGTTAATATTGATGTTTGATGTTGTTGTGATCACTAAACATGTTAACGGAATCAATCGAACATGCGATAGAAGGTAGGGAACTAAAACAGAAAGCTGGTTGGTGTTTACAGCCAACTTCAGTTGGCTGTAACCAGACCGTAACTTAACGAAAAATTTATTTTCTGAAGTCTAGATTTATGTATTTTGAAATACGGTTCTAATGGCACTAGAATCATAATTTTTGGACTTCGTTTACTATTTTTAAAGTGTCGTTTTGTAACAGCAGCTAAAGCTGCATTTTTTGCTGCTGAAAATATGCGTTCTATTTTCTGTCATAACTTGAATTCTGTGTAGAGTTAGATCATGAAATTTGTATTGTAGATGACCACCGATGTATTTGTAATTCTCTCACTGGAATTTCGTAAATCGGACTCTCGATGAATTTTAAATAAATTATTCCGCGGACTGCAGTCAGAAAAATATAAATCTAATTTCAGTCTGGAAAATGATTTTTTTATAAAATATTGGTGATGAATTGGATCCCGAGATTTTTACATAATAATATTTGGATCGTTTAAGATATTCTGTAAAAATTTGGGAATTTTTGGAATAAGTTAACTATTTTATTAAAATGTCCAAAACAGCCTGGTTTTGAATATTAAAGCTGAAACGACATAAGTAGTAATTTGCGTGTCTAAATGTCGAGTATGTTATCTGAGGATGATCTAACATGTTATACGTCAATGAAAGTATTATTGTGCAATATCGTATGCTTGTTCTTGAGTAGCTATAGGTGGAATGTTTATATGAGCGTGAACTACTGAGGTGAATGCATGTTATGTGGTAGATACGTGTAGGAACTTTGTGCTCTATTTGAAACCACTAAATGACTAACTGGTAATTGTATTAGGACGTGATTAACCGACCTTGACTGTTAGCTATATTTGAGAGTCAAACCGAGCAAACCGAGGTGAGTTCACACACTTTCTAAGGCATGGGATTCCCGGTGGTTGGGAATGGGTTAAAGAATTTAAAACGGAATCTACATATCCTCCTTGGGTAGGATATGTACGGCCATCCTCCATAGGTAGGATGCCAATATTAATCTTGCGTATTATCCTTGGGTAGAATACGTACGTTCGTCCTCCTTGGGTAGGACAACAACCTTAAAACTTACTAGACAAAACTCTATCATGAAGTCCCTCAATTTATATCGACTTAATCGCCGAGGCCAATGGCGAGCGGGTCATTAGTTAATAGCGCTATTAGGTTTAACAAACCTCACACCGTGCCAGTCGGACGGGCGTGTACTAATGGTCTATGGCAAACTGTCAGTGATGATAGACACTGATGTAAGGCACAACTATTGTTCGTAGTAGTCGATATCATACCGTCTAGTAGTTCACATGGGGAAGCCCCCACTGAATATGGATATGGTTTGGGTAATGAAAAGGAACTGGTTAAACATACTTTCAACTACGGGGTAACCCCCACGGCAAATAAGCCAACGAAAGTCATACCATGTTTTTCAGAAACAACTTAAAACTAAACAACCAAACGTGAACTCACTCAACTTTGTTGTTGACTCGTTGTTAGATGCCTTACAGGTCGCTAGATGCATACGGAGCTTGCACGAGGAAGAAGTCATTGTGGAATGCGTACTGTTATGCCCCGTACTTAATAATTAAACTTTATAAACTTATGGAACTTGTGTTTTGGGTCTTTAAACTTATAAACTACGAACTTATGCTTTGAACTTACGTCTTAAGCTTCCGCTGTTAACTTAAAACTGGTTACTGTATTATGGTCACCAATTGTATTGCAGTTGGTTTTACTTACTTAATTTCGTTGTTCAATATGATTGGTGGCTCGATCCTGGTCACGTCGCGCCTCCAAGCGGTGATACTCCGCGTGGTGGATTTTGGGGGTGTGACAAAATCCCTCTGGTAATCTTTCATCTTCTTGATTAACTAGATTTTCTTCTTTCCATCTTCAATAGCACGGGATGATGACGGTTGTTGAGCAACCTGATGATATATTGCTTTCCGATAATAATCATTGTTCCCGAACGGATTCTGAGCTCCTCCTGCTTCTCGGTTGGTACATTCCCTCTTGAAATGTCCTTTTTCCCTGCACTGAAAACATGTAACTTTAGACTTATCAAAACCTAAAGTAGAAACATTAGCATCACGAAAGTCATCTCTTCCAGTAATCTGCTTAAATTTCTCAGCTCTTCTCAACACACTCGCTAAACACCACTTAATATCCATTAGCTCCAATTCCTCAGCATCAATCTGATCATAGTCCTCTTTTGTTAACATAGGATTTCCAATCCTTCCCGCAACCAAACTCTCATATGATTCTAACACGGTAACTAGTAATGCCATATAACCTTTAGCGACTTCTTCAGAGAAATTTTGATTGTTCTGAAGATGCAACGCGATGTTGCATTGTAACACATGGCCATTACCATTGTTTGAGCTTTGAAACTAATGATTTGAAGTTGAAACATTGGGATTAACACTTGGGTATGAAGAAAATCCATTGTTGCTGATTGGACTTTGATTGAGTGATCCAGATGAGTTTTCTGCACTGAAAGCGGTTTGGATCTTCGGACTTGGTTCAACATTTTGAACATTACCTTTGAAATATAACTTGATATATTGTTGACCACTTGAATTGTTCATTTTACCAATCTTTTGTTGTTCAAGATCTTGACCTTCAAGTTTTTCAATGAACTGAGCAATTGTCAATCTATCATACTCTCCGGTATTCTTCAGAATTTTTAAGATATGTACCACATTCTTTTTGAGGTAAAGCATCGGTTAATTTTTCAACCCATTCCTCACGATCTTTAGTGATATCCAACCGACTCACTGAACGTACTAAATGACAATATCTCTCAATCAGAGTCTTTGTAGTTTCACCCGGCAAACTTGAGAACAATTCAAATTCTTTCTTTAATAGTGACTTTTTATTTTTGATCATCTCCGTACTTCGTTCGAATTTTGTACGAAGTGCTTCCCAAATCGAGCGTGCACTATCATCATGTTGAAGTAATATGAAAATATCTTCTTTCACAGCTTGTTGAAGTAAACTGATCATCATCTTTTCTGCCTTGTACATTTCTCTCTCTTTTTCCGTAAATTCAGAAATATTCTTTGTAACTCCCACATTATTACGAGGTCGAACGTACTTTGTTTCAATACACTCCCAAGACCTTAGATGATTTGCTTGAACCCAGTTTTCGAAACGTTCTTGCCAACTGTAATATCCTTCACTGCTCATCAGCTTTGGTGGTTTTTGCAACGTTCCCGTTTCATTTTCCATATTTACACTCTGAGCAACAGTAACAGGAGTACCCGGGGCAGTAGCAAAAGCATTATAAAATTCGTTATCCATGTTTCGGTATTGAGAATTCACAAAACAGTCTTTTCAAATGAACTGGTCTGGTTTTAAACGATCTGGACAAAAAAAAACCTCAAACCGACAACCGTTTCTGATTCATTTAAACAATGGAAGACAACTGTTTCTGATTGGACCGATAAAAGAATTCATGTGATGTCACAATTGATTTTAATATCTTGATTGGACCGATATTAAACACAGTGGCCGACAATCTCAATTAATATTCAATCTGATTTTTAAGAAACACGTGATGACCTGTCATGATTAAAACTGATTGAATCTATCACAATCACATGCAAACTTTTATAAATTCAATTTAAAATATGACAGACATACAATCAATTGCTTCACATGCACTTATTAATGAACTTCTGACAATACATGCACATGATTGGGCCGATGAAAACTTAAATCACATGGGTTGACACACTGAGTTGTTTCACGCGACCTGATATGATCAAACTGTGCGACCTGATAAGATGTTTCAATCCGTACGACCTTAATGATTCATTTCGTACGACCTGAAGTGAAATTTCAAACGAACTGGTACACACTCTCACACGATTTGGTCACGTCGTGCAAGCTGGAAGATTCAATCCGTGTGAGTTGGGTTCAATTCGTGCGAACTGGGAAACAATTTCACACGACCTGACTCATTTTCGAACGATCTGAATGGTTTTTCACGCGGTTTGGTCAATTTTATCAGGTTTAAGTTGATTTTAGGTCTGATTTTTTCAAGGATTGATTAAAACTCAGTTTTACGTGTTATATGTGAAAATTAGCCCATTTTAACCGTAAAATCTCAGTTAATTTGATGAAAAGTGTATTAAGATGAGTAGAAGTGAGAAGAAATCAGATTTTATCCTTGAAAACAAGCCGAAATGGTAAGAACTCTTCCTCCTGAGCTCTGATACCACTTGTAGGATCGAGATTCGCCCTAAACGAGTCGTTCAGAAGAGTTTTTGATCAATACGAGAGGCGGAATCAGACGTATTGATGTTGAATCAGCTTGATATGCACTAAGAATCACTTTAAATGTCTAATGTATTGATTTGACAAAGATACACGAGATGGAGACACTTCGGCAGAGCTTCGCTGCTGGAATCCAAAAGTTACAAATGAAAGACCCAAGACCCCTATATATAGTGAAGGCCACTTCGCATGAAACAGCCTCTCCAGTTCGCACGAACTGCCAATTCGCACGAACTGGACTTTCCACTTCGTGTGGACTAGCTAGTTCAGCCCTGTTTCTCGTTTTTCTCGTATAACGTGTCCTGGTCTATCTATCTAGTTACAAGACTCGATACAAGACGAAGTCGACAGACATATGCACCAACAATACCAAAGCGTTTGACAAAACTCGTTTTCAATATCTTTTGAAACTTAATGGTATGAAGTTGCTATCGGTTGCGGAGGGGATTCTTGGCGTAGATGAAGGTACCACTGTAGATGATGTTGATAAGCAATCTGCAATGGTTTGTCGATTTTTTACTTGTTTTGGTATTTAGGGGGAGATAGGTTATATTTTCAGAAAATACAAAAACAATAAAAAATTCAAAAACCCAAAAACATGAGATACTTCAAAATCCAAAACATTAGAAAATCCGGAAAACAGCTTGTGTAAAAAGGGGAAATGATAGTACATCAGCTAGACAGTTGCAATATGCTAAAGAAATGTAAAGTTTTAAAGCATTAAGCGGTCTCGCTGATGATATGCCGATAGGTTTTTGCATATTTAGTAAGTTTGTTCGGGATATAAACCTAAAATCAAAACTTGCTTTTACGTGGGGAACATCTCTTGGATATATAAGTAACCCCTGAAATCTTGTTTGAAGGGCTTTCTATTTCTGACATACTAGGTCTTTGTACATGATGATATCTGGGGTATTATACCAGGACTTCTGATTTTGCGGAAGCAATAGCCTAGTCCTCGTATAATACTCTGCACTGCTTTATTCTTAAAGCCTACCCTCAGCATAAAAAATGATGAAACATTGAAAAATGCTAATCATGTGTTGTTGAAGAAAAGATCCCCAAACGGGACACACTGAAAGTCGAGCCATCATCTCTCTGTCTGAACGGAAGTTCTAACCTGAGCTCACATGGTCTCGCATTTACCCGTTTACAGATATCATTAGTGTGCACTCACCCGTAAGACTGAATATAGGAGTCTGGATACGGGAGTATATTCTGAGGTGGGACAAGTGTATAAGTTAAGATCTTAAAACACTAATTCGTATCCTGAACAGATTGAAATTTGTGTGAAAAACTTAAGTGGATCAGTATATCGGCAATCTAAGCGAATTGATTAATTCTGAGTATGAAATCAAAGCTTAATGGTACTTGTAGCTTGTCGGTAGCTGATATGATTCCCTAACACGCTCACCAAAAATATGTTTGTAAATAGTTTACGTTTACTGCATTTCATTTCATTTCATTTCAAGTTTAGCATTCTAAACCCAAAAAGATTTCATAGCTTTCTAGTCTAGAAATTTTCTTAAAAAATCAAAAAGATTTTACATTTCTGCTTTGCTTTTATCGACAAACCAAAGTGGAAAGCTGATCTTCAGACTCGCAGTTTGAAGCAGATGCAGGAAGTTTATGAGTTGGACAGATGAGTTGGGAGCTTATCATGATAAACCTGATAAATTGAGAAATCAAAGCAAGTTTATTAAGTTGATACTTGTAATTTTTCAGAAAAATGTTTGAAAAAGTTGAACAAAACGTCAATTTGATTTGTTTCGAATCAACCAAGGTCATTAAGTTGGACTTGGTAGACAAATTAAGTACCTAGGGTCATTAACTTGGACCTAGATACTTAAGTGGATTCCTAAAATCTGATAAAATAAAAGTCAAAAAGGTCTAAGATTAAAAGTCAAAGAGGTGAACTTGGCTCAAGCGGCAAGTCGATCGAACAGCAGATCGATCGGACAGCTCTCTGATTCAAGACACACTATAAATAGGGAGTCAACTTGTCAGTCAAACTTTTCACTCGTTCGACCGACC
>JARYGA010053630.1:0-28428 GCA_030545235.1 Helianthus tuberosus
GACAAAAGACCCCTTTGACGAAGGATCTATTTTTCGTCGAGCATAAAGTCGACGAAGAATCCAAGTTTCGTCAGGTTGGGTTTGTGACGAAAAACCTTAGGTAAACATAATTAGTCTTAGGTTCTCATTAGATAACCACACATAACAATACATGCACAAAAAACAACACAAGACAAAATACGAAAACAGAGTTGTGAAACCAGCAAGTTGCAGGGGAAAGACCTTATTCAAATCTCGGGTTATCACATTATGACTTGCTATTGCGTGTTTTAAATAATAATTTATTCATAACAAATGTTTCACGAAACAATTTATTCAAATAAACAATTACAGACGCAAGACATAAATAAACTACACTAATCTGTTTCTTGTTAACTAAGGCCCATCCTATGTCCAATCTTCTCTTCATACCTGTTCACCTGTATCATGTGTAAAAATGGTTTTTGGGTCAACAAAAGTTGGCGAGTAGATCTTTATTTGTTTTTATTTCACCTTAAAAGATTAGTTCATTTTATTTAATAAAAATTATATAACATGCAATATTAAATGTAATAGTGACATCAAAAAATAATTTCATCAATCAATCCACATCAACAAGAAATGTAACAAGACATAATGACACATAATCAGTGAAACAAATGACGCGATTCAAGCCCTAAGAGGCTAAAAGCGAAACTGCGAAATATTGTGGTGATACCGAGTTCGCCCCATGGCCGTGGGGGAACCGGTCAACCGGTGGTGGATCCACGCGAAAACGAGAAACCTCGACACAAAGCAGTAAACACGTAATACATGTATGTGAAACAGATAGCGAAACAATGCGATACCAATCATGAACACATATGACATTTAAGTTTGTATGTTGGGAAAATAATATGAAACACTTATGAACACTTTACACATGATACACCCCAAAAAGTTAAAGTGACAAAAAGGCGAAGAAGTAAGATCTAATCACAGTGGTTGACTTTGTGGTTCCTTGTTAAATAACGCTTGAGTAAGGATTGAGAAATCAAACTAACGAACGGGAGCGAGTGTCCTAAATATGGAATACCACACGAGAGACGATTTGATTATTATAAGTTAAATAAATTTTCTACTATTTATGGTTTATAATCGATTATTTGGATTAACATTTATAAATAACTTGTTAAGTATTTGTGTTATTAAAACTAAAAAAAAGATTTAAAAATTGATAAAATCAAAATCAACAACAATATACTGGACTGCTGAGTTGTTTGGAGATGAACATCAATCCAAATTAAACTTAAAGCATGCTTGTCATGAAAGTTCGTGGAAACTTCCTACATTATTAATTTATACAAAAGGTTAACTTCACTTGTAATAAATTTCAATTACAACTAGCTAGTAGTGGTAGGCCATCTCTTATAATAAATTTGTTGTTAAATTTTCTTGGACAGAATCATAAAACATATCTTATGTTTTCTAATGGGTGATTCCTTTATAATTCTTTTTTTACTCTAATAATGTGGCTTTCAGATATAGCATATTTATAGTTTGTATAATTATAAAAGAATACATGAACACTTGAATGACTATATCATTCTACTTCCTTTCAACATATATAGGTATATCCCCAAAACCATTCAAACTTTTGAATTAGGAACTCGGCCATGAATACGTCCTGATTCATGATGGGTGTGGAAAAGGAAACTCGCAATGATCGGAATCAATCGAAAAGGAAACCACGAAAACGCGGAAATGGTTTAAATCACCGAAAAATCATGAAGGTTTTAAAAGGAAACATGGTTGTCAAAGGACTGTTTGGCGGTAATTATGAAAGAAGAAAAGGAACGGGATTGAACTTGTGTACTGATTATGTTTAAAGTTTCATGGACTTGCACAAACAGTCCCTAAATTTTCATCATTTCATTACCTAAAAGGAAAAAGTACCACTTTAGGTCCCTTAACTATACTAACCTGACTAAACTGGCTTGGTTAATTGGTTTAGCTTAAACTCTCATTATAACTCATCAAATTAACTAGATTAGTTAACTTGGTTTACTAACTAGGTTAACTTATATTACTTCAAACTAACTTTGAACTCTAACAAAACTAACTATATAAGTTAACTTGGTTAGGTTATGAAACCTTAATAACTAACTAGTTTATATATAAGTAAACTTTTAAATTGGATTAATTAAATAAATAACTATATTTATTTTTAACCAAATAAATATCTAAATAAAAATCTCGCATCAGTTATTTTAAATTCGCGGAAAAAAATTTGCGAAAGTTTTCGAGATTAGGATCCGGAATTTCAAAACGGGTCGGACTTTGGGAGCCTATTTTGACGGATGTTACAGTCTCCCCTACTTTAAGGAATTTCGTCCCGAAATTAAGAGGAAGCCACGATTGGTAATTGTTTTAGCATATACCCTAGGAGTTTATATTAAGATGGAGTCAAAGTAGGGTTTAGGTTCGATTGTGGCGGTAACGTCCCTGGTAGAGGAATCGCTTTTTGTTGCCAGAGGTATAGATGTGAAAGCGTCATGATGCGGAAATCGTTTGTTTCATGACAAAGATTTACTACTGAGTTGTATCCGTGATGTCTAATCGGAATATGCATCATGACAAGGGGTTTCGAGGAAATCGACACGTCATAATGATAAGGTTACATATGAAATCACAAAATGAATCTTCAAACACAACGTTATCCAAACTGAAATTGACACTACTTACACAGAACTTCTCATGACAATCTAACAAAGCTTTTGATCCTTTGACAAGAACACTTATATATAGGAAGGACCAGCGGCGTATCCACCATGTCCTTGTCAAATTTTTATTGGCTTTGTTATCAAATCATGATTAGTGCTATGTGTAACACCCCAAAAACGGGTTTGGTAATCAAACCACATTAGCACTAAAAGACGGGTAAAGCACCATTAGCAGTAAAGTTAACCCGGTAACACCCCGAAAATATAAAACTTTATATTAAAAATATAAAGTATAAATAAACGAGAATTTACTAACTAGGAATTCTAACCTAGTCAGTTAATAGTCTAGAAATAACTCAAAGTAGGGTTAAAAGCAACTAAACTAAACGATTGATCAAAGTCGAGGGGTTTAAGTTGTAACAATTGAAACTTAAATGAAGTTAAGCAAATAAAACTAACCAAACACCCCAAATTGGGAGTGTCTGGTCGATTAAAACATCAGGGGCGACACCCAACTTTCAAAACCCTAGAATTCAACTTAAACTCTCAAATTGGAGGTGCAAATCTGGTCCAAACGAAAATCCGAGCTTAGAATCGTGATCCTCATCGCAAGAGGATTGTAAGGTATGTAAAATCTGATGAAATCTCTAAACTTGAAAATCTCATGATTTTGGAAAATCTGAAATTTGATGATGCATGTATGATATGTAGATGAAATAGGAACATTTAAATGCCTAGGAGTAAACCCTAGACAAGTATAGATTGAAATCATGCTTAGCTCAAGTAAATTCAGATTTTATTGATGCTAAATTGATGTATAAGATGTTTTTAGGGTTTTGATCGCTAAAGAAATAGTGTTAGGATGCCAAGAACATGCTTAATTTGAAAGCTGAATTCAAACGGTTCTTGATCAGAATTTACAGCCAACTTGTATTGGCTGTAACCTGGATAAAACGTGATAAAAACATATGTTTCTTGAGCCTAAAATGTAGTTCCAGGAAATATCTTTAAAACCCCACTGGAATCGCATTTTTTCGACGAAAATTGAGCGTTTTATGAATTTTTCCGTATCAAAGGTTCAAGCTGTGTTTTCTGGCAGAATATGCAGCCCATTACGAATGTCATAACTCAATTTAGGAATTGAGTTATGATCTCAAATTCTTACAGTAGAAAGTATTAAGTGATTCCAAAAATCGCCAATTGGAATTTCGTCAATCGGATAAACGAGGAATTTTATATGAATTTTTCCGTGAGCTGCAGTCAGAAGTGACGAATCTGATTGCAGCTTAGTAAATGAATTTTTACGAGTTTTTGGTAAAGAGTTAGATCTTGAAATTTTAACAAAAGGTTTAACCCTTCGAGTGGTACACCACATAAAAAAATCATAATTTTTGAAGACTTGTAAACAGGTTAAACAGGTCACCAAAAACAGCCTATTTTCAGTGATACGAAACTTGATTGTTGATGTTATAAATTATGCCCACAATGTTCATATGTTAAAACTATGAATGAAACGCGTAATTTCCTAATTTATTTAATTAGGGGTGATACGTGATAATACGGAATCTAATCATAATGTAGATTTTAGTTAATTTCACGTATCATATGATCAGAGGTAGTTAACTAGTAGAAAGTTAAAATTAACTAATGACGAAGTCGAATAATGATTTCGACATAGAAAATACGTAAGGTGGAATAGTCGTATTTGTTAATGACTAATCTAACCACCTTGTGAATGATGATAGTTTGACGCCTAACAAGCTAGGTGGAAGCTTGTGGATGAAGCGGGTCAAACGGAGCGCGTACGGAAAGAAAGGCGTGGCATGGATGCAAAGTAAGTATAGCTTACACTAGTCTTATATGTTAGAATATTCTCTTATCGTATTAGTTATGAATGAGATAAATACATAATCGAGGTATGATGTTAAGTGAAATGACCGCACAATGTGAACCGGAACGAGTCACGTAGATGAGATGGTAATAAATATCATCTCGTCAACATAATCGGTCACTTAGACCAAATGGGTCAAAAGGTGAAGATATCACCCTTTGACAATAACGACTAATGATTATTGTCGAGTTATATTATTTCAGGTGTAAATGTCAAATGGGTATTAGCAACGCTATGAATTAGCGGTTATAAAAGCAAGGTATTAAAAACGGGTCAATATATTGATCTGCGCCAGGTATGTGAAAAAGGGTAACCCTCATTTAGAACATGTGGTTCAAAGAGTGTTAAAAGTAGTCAAAATGAACATTTGGCTACTTGATAAGTAAACCAAATGTTTTAGGTAAGGAACATTGTATTTGGAAAGCTTAATGACTTTTCAAACAAAATCATAGGTTAAAAGAGGGATTACGGGTCAAAATAAGCATACGAGTGAAAACGGGTTTAAATTGTGTAATAAACTTGTGATTATAACCTAATATGGTAAATAACCTTAATTTGAAGTAGTGTACATGATATAAAGGTCAAACAAGTATGTTTGTTTGATAAATGTGTAAACGGGTCAAAATTTTGATAAAAGAGTAATAAGCCGAAGACTTAGAAGTCTTGAATTTTATCAAGTCGGATGTCGGATTTTAACTCCATTTGATGGAGAATCAAATTACAAACATGTAGGAAGAAACGGTAGGCCAAACGGATAAACGGTTTGAAAGATACGAAAGATTTCGTGTCAAACTACGGCAAAATGAAGAGGTGGAATGCAGGGTCCACCGTAAATTACGGTGCCACCGTAATTTACGGTGGAGCTAATATATTTACGGTGGGTTTATACTGTTTTACGGTATAAACATAATAAACCAGAAGCCACCGTAAATTACGGTTCCACCGTAATTTACGGTGGAGGCCAGGTTGAAAATTTTGTTTTTGTTATCAATTGTTTCTCGGACTCGTTTAGATACGTTTTAAGCCCTGTTTGACTAAAGCATTTCATGTTTATGAAATGTAGGTACACCTTGGATGCCGGAAGACGATCAAGCTCAACGAAGAACCGAACACGACACAGTTACATGCTTCCGCACTTTGCCACGTTGTAAATTTTAAAACAACGAATTTCGATCACGTTATGTAGAATAAATTATAATTTGTAAAAGTTTTAATAAACCAGTATTTTCATAATATGTGTAGTCTTAACTGCACATCTAATTTTTGGTAATTACATACAAAATCGTTAATTAGTAACTAGGGTGTTACACTATGTGACTCGTCCTAAAATCTACCAAACATAAACGAACACAGCAACCATTGCTTGAGTCTCGAATTCAAAGAAAACAAGACTAAATGATGACGGTACCTCTATCTTGTGTGATAAGGAAGTGGCCAGCCTATGAAAAAATGAGACGTGACCACCTTCCCTAAGTTATGAGACGAGGTCCATCGTGATGTATGATGACATGTAATGAAATGGCATGAAATTTAATCAATGTAAAATGACATGATATAAAACGTCATGAAAACAACTGGCGTAGCATGATGTTGATTACAACGATGAAATAATGTTAACTTGAAACGTTACAACCCGAATTGGAAATAATTGTAACTTGAATAGTCAAAACAATAAATGTAACCGATAAAAGCTTGGAATGGAAATATAATAAACAATTTGGGCAGAGCATTTAGTCTTCATGGTGGAATAGGACTAGTTGGTTTGCTCATTCGCACCGTTGTCGTTGACCTCAGTCGGGTTTTCGTAGATATTGTAGGCTCTACCTCTTGCTGGTGGGGGGAGTTGGGTTTGCCTAGTTCGCTTGGTTAACTAGGTTTGCTTGGGCCTGAGCATTGATGATGTTAACCAATCTAGGGCACGTGTTTCTGAAGTGGGTAGGGTCACCAAAAATTAAAGCAAGTTCTAATATAGGGTACCATGGGATAATGTGGTTGTTAATAGGGTTTGATCATGTTTTGGGCAGGAAATGGAGCTTGGTTTTGAGGGGTACGCCAGGTGTTACTCAAATGACCATAACACCCACAATTGGGACACAGTCGGCAAGGGACAGTCTATTGAGGGTGATAGTGGCAGTTGTTGTATTGACGGTGAGGACCAGTGTGGGGTTTCTTATGTCGGTAAGATGGGTTGGGTGCCACTTGGGTGATTGGGAAGGCTTGAAGAGGTACGATTTGTTGGGCTTGGATCATAATGTTAGGAATCACAGTAGCTATTTTCATGGCAATTTGGGCAGCCATGCGTTTACCGGAGTTTCTGGAATTAACGCAAACGAGGTTGTGAGATTTTGATGGACTTGCTAGCAGATATGCGAAAAAAATATAAACATATGATAAAATGAAAACGTTTGGGGTGTATTTGAAAACAATAACTCATGGTAACACTTTTAAAAGTGTTATGGGGCTTTGCTCGTAATTGGGCCTTGCATGCCGCCATATTCACCTTCGTAATCATGTGGGCCCCCATGATTACCGGGCTTTCGTACGGTTCGCATGTGTTAGCCTGGTGGCATACACTAAAACCCGAAGAAAATCGAGAAACACGAATGTAATGTATGAAAGTCGGAGGGTATCCTTGGTTGGACACGGTGACAACTCAAAGTGGGGTTAGTTCACACGAAGTTTGGTGTGGCATGCTTTGGCCTAATAGGTCCTTCGTACTCTCATCGTTAGTCCCTAGGTAGGCAAACTGATCCATTAATTCGGATTTATACGAATGCCAATCCTAGACAGGACGTCCCGACTACCGGTACTCGAACCCTTCCAGTTACTACATGCCTGTCACATGAACTCACTTTGATGGAATTTGAAAACAAAACATCACAAAAAGTTTGAATAACATAAAAAATAAGTATTTGGGAAATGGAGGGAAATGTTTCAGAAATTTATGTTTCAGAAAAAATAAGTATTTGGGAAATAAGTATTTGGCGCAGAGTGACTTCAATTGAGTCGAACCATTTAAACATGGCAGTAGGCCCGTCTTCACCAGTGAAGTCTTTGGGGCCGGTGGCCTTAAACTACTTGAAACTAAAAGTAGCGTGGGGAGAGTCGGTCCTAGATTCCTCAGAGGACTTGCTACCGTTTCATTGAGTTCACTGACGATTTGCGGAATGGCCTTAGCCATTTCCTTGGTGACTAGCTAGGCGATGCGTTTGTCAGTGTGGTTGCGGCGGGTAGCACGGGAAGTATGAGATTCAAACGACGACATTGTCTGCAACAGACATCTTCATAGGACTCAGACGCGATATAATCAAATCTCACCGTATAGCGTTTAACTATCATACTTATAAAGCTCAGGAACACGTTCACATATAGGAATACAATCACATAGGCACCTAAATCACATAGGCACATAAACACATAGCACAGAAGCACATAGAGCACAGAAACGCATATTCTACTATATTTTGCACGTATTCACCTACATATATTGCATGTATTCACCTATCATTCAAGTTTCGCGAGCGCGTTCGAGAGTAGAGATTGCGAGGAGCGAGTACACAGCGAGTATCATAGCGTATGGATCACACACCTCTATAAATGCGATGAAAGGTTTGCGATTTGTTAGCGTATTGAGATAAATGTGCAGTGCGAGTTGTGCATATAAACTCCAAAATCGAAACACACAAACATATAAACCATATAAAACACATAAAATCACACATAAAATCAAAGAACCAGCGGTTTGCGAGCTCAGAATCGAAACACATATAAACACATAAAATCAGCGATTGGAGATTCTGGGTGTGAGACATCGACTACCTAAAGTGATTCGACTAGTCTCAAGGATCTCGAGTACAGGCTTTGGCCTAATAGAGTGTGCTCTCTCACTGACATACGGTGAATGTCGCTCATACTTTCGGTTATTCACGCAACTCTAGTCATTGGAATCCATCGAGACTTTGGTGAGCGTTTTGTAAAACCAAAGTAGAGAGTAGAACAAGTCATCAAGATTCGGGTTACACCCCTAAGTTAGCGACTACATTCCTGTTTGTGTGATAGAATCACGAGATAGAGAGGGAGATCTGCGTCGAAGTATGGATTTCACTCCTAATTCAACGCAAATTCTCGTGTTTATAGTAAAAATGCGCATCGAGCGAGCGATCTAATCGAGGGTTTGCGGTTTTCACACCTAGTCTCGATCCAATCACTCATTCATTTTTTTAAAAATCGTGTGTGCCGCTAGCCTTAGGAAAGGCTAAGTGATAGTGTTCCAGGCTTAGGAAAGGCTGACTTTGCGCGAAGCTGTAGTATGCGGTGTTTACGCAAGGATGAGTTCGAGAGAAATAACAGAAATAGGCTCGTACAGAACCCTCACCGGGTTGCACAAGGCGGTCTGTTGGTACTTAGACTATAGACTAGGTCATTTCTAAGACGTCGACCCGGACTAGGTCGAGTCTTGCCTAATTCCCTATAGTTATGGCTCTGATACCAATCTGTCACACCCCAACCGATGGCGGAAACATCGGGGTGAGGCACTGAGCGAAATAGATTGTCCAAGAGAATCCATAACAACTATAACTACCAAATATTTAACGTTACGCCCCATACTGTCACACCCCGACCACGTAAAACATCAAATCGTGGCGGAAACGTCGGGGAGTGTTGTAACAGAATTATTGTTTCACAACCATGGCATACAAAGTTATATTTTATTTATCAAACAAGAGTGTTACATTGTCTTTAAACAGGAAATAAGAGTTCAGAACATAATTAAACTAGTTCTATCTTTATTTTAAGTCACTAAGGCACAGGTCCGCCCTAGTGTCACGATCATCATCCTAAGCGACAGCTCTTGAAAACACATGTGAAAATAGGTACGTCAGCATAAAAATGCCTGTGAGATACATAGGTTTTGTGAAAATAGGATTCATGACTTGGGTAGGTTTAATAAAAATTAGTCATGAATCTTGTTAAGTGTTTTCTTTTATAAATCATATGAAAACTCGATAAGAAATCCGATTATATAAAAGAAAGGTGTATGGTTAATGAAATAACCCAGTAAAATGAGTTGTATAAAACAATGTCTTGAAAAATATGTTATTTGTGAAAAATGTAATATGTCTATACTGAAATGATTTAAATAACGCTACGATATGTAATATTATACAAACACTTATATATAGGAAGTACCAACGGCGTATCCACCATGTTTGTATCATATTACACACGCCTCGTTACTCAGATCATTTACCCAAACCAACCACCAATGTAAATTGTTCATGTATAAATCAATTGTCAAGTGTTATTGTGTAAACCATATCAAAAAGTCCATGTCTTATGTAAATCACCAAATGAGTATATCAATGTCAAAATGTTTATGCTTAATGTAAATCATATAATGTGTATCCAAAAATATCATGTATGGCATGTGAAATACATCAACTAAACCATAGGTAAAATGCACAAAAACAGGGTATTGAATTAAACATAGTTTAAGTCAAAGTTATGTTTTGTGGAACAAATGCATGCTATACTGATACAAACATCTATGCGGTATTGTGAAAATGCATACATCCAAGCCTTGTGACTGTGGTGATAGACCTTTAAACAAATTAAAGGTTTATCTGTGTTATGTTTATCGAATTCGGTCATTCCTTCCACCCAAACAAACCTAGGGTTCAGGAATGGGAGTTGTCAATTCCTATGGTACCATTACCTACTAACGAACGGCGTAGCTAATGTTAATGAATATATTGTCCCATTTAAACAACCCAAATGTCATACCAAAATGTAAGCATGTGATGAATAACAAATGTACTAAGTATGCAACAAATGGACATACATAGCATGTGATGTAATGTAAAACAATGTACTAAGTATGCACACAATGGACATACATAGCATAAAATGTAATGTAAAACGATGTACTAAGTATGCACACAATGGACATACATAGCATAAAATGTAATGTAAAACGATGTACTAAGTATGCAACAAAGGACATACATAGCAAAAACACAATGAAATCGTGTACTATAAGTGTACTATTGAACATAACAAGCATATGATATGAAAACATGAAAGGCACGAAAGTAACAAGTAGGCACATGTGTTTCACCCCAAAATGTTTGGAAAACAGTAAAAGAGGGGTCTATGTACTCACTTGAGATTGCTTAGTAGTCCTTGAGTAACAACCAAGCAATGCTAGAGATCACGGATATCAAACGGTACCTAATAGGTAACTATGTTAATATACCGGACCTATAATCGGAGGATTGGATAGAATGAGGGCTCGTAAACCAAATGAGTATGGGAACTCATGTAATATGGTTTAACAAGGCCTACATACTATAATGAAACCTAACCTAAGTGCTTACGACCCATTACGACCCGTTTAGGTAGCTTATGCTACTTTAACGCGTCGTTCGCGTAAAACGCGTTCGGAATGCCTAACTAGTCCTATGATAAGTAAATTATGCCTTAACATGTCTAATATTGTTACCAAATCAGTTTAGATACCATAAGTTATGTTACATATGCTTAAAATGAATTTTGGCGTCAAAAGGGCATTTTGGTAATTTACCTAAGGCATATATACTACCTATCATACAACTACTCAAACGATGTGACCATAAGGTATAACCCCAGAAGGTTATTCCCTATGCAACTATGGTCACCTAATGTGTTTGGTCGGATCCTAATGATCGACCAAACGGGTCGGGTTCGAAAGTATAAGCGATTGTTTAGATCGCTTACCTTACGACCCTATATAAGCACTAAACTAAAAGTGACGAGCTAAGCATGTTAAAACATGCTTAACTAAGTTTAGAAAACAGGTTTGGTATAAAAAAAAACGGTTTTTATACCTAAGAGTAGTTTGGTTACAAAATACGCAAGAATACGCATTTTGGCCGAAACTACGACTCGTCACTGAGCCTAGATAACGTGGTAATCAGTAGGTATAGTCTCTAGGGACTATAACCATCGTGATTACGCTGACGTTATGAAGTTCAAACGAACTTCGCATTGACCATAAACTGGTCAACGCAGAAAGTCAAACAAAGTTTGACTTTTAACGCTAAAAGAATAAAAGAACGAAGGAACACTTACAAAGGGTCCCCGAAAGGTTTGATTTCCAAATATTTCTCAGGTATGAAGCGTTCTTACACCTCAACTTAGAGAAGTTTTCAGAAATTAAGTGGGTTTTGAGTTGTGATGGGTTGGGTATTTATAGGATTTGGACCACCGTTAGGATCGTTTCTCGAATACCGTGCTTTGATCTCACCCGTACACTTGTTGGAATATTATGGAACCCAAATTGGCCCCCCACCATCAGAGATCAACATGTGGAATTGAGATTGGGAGTGGGTAACAGCTGTAAACAGTTGGATGGAAGTTTCTGAGGTTCTGGAGATTCCTTACGGACCGTAAGGGTCATGGCTTACGGTCCGTAAGCCAACAACTATGTAGAATTGGCAGATTTGGTCCCTGCACCTTGTTTCGTTGCGTAACGGCACTTCTAACACCCGTGAAACCCAATTTCAAGCTCCACAATGATGTTAAGACATAGGGAACATGAAATATGCTTGAAAACATCTCGGATGTCGGTTTGTTTGGCCGTACGGTTGCGATGTTCGCTTAATTACGACGGAATGCGCATAAGCGCGAAAAACGATCCAAATTGCGTGACGAATGGATTTTTCTCATGCCAAACACTAAAATAAAATATTTTAGTGCTTACATAAATTTTTTGATGTCCGGATGTATTCAGAATGTAAGTTATGCGCGAAAGTGCAAACTTATGCACTTTTTGACACTTTTAGTCCCTAAATGAGCCAAAAGTTTATTTTAGCACACCGTACCCCTCAAAGCCTATTTCTAAGCTATGTAAAGGATATTTATGGTATGTTTAACTTATGGTCATGTTCCGGAATGTTCGTTACAATTCAAATTGGCATACTTTCGCAGTTTGTCAAATTTAGTCCCTGTAAGCGAATTAACTTGTTTTTGCCATACCAAAGCCTTCAAAACTTATTTCTAAGTTATGTAAAGGTTATTTAAGGTATTTTAAGTATATGTTGATGTTCCGGAGTATTTGTCGCATTAAATTGATTACGTTTACGTACCAGTTTGCGTATAACTCTCCAGAAAGCGATGTAGGGTTTGAAATTGAATAAAAGTCAAAAGATGAAAAATGTAAAACATAACCAAACAAACAAACATTGGGATTAAATAACATTGTTTTATTGATAACTGAACTGTTCACAATGATTACAAGCACAGATGTTACACATACCATAACATATAAAGTAAAGCAGTTATTACAGACATAGTGTTCTCAAAGACAAATATTGTTCCGACAACTCATAAATTGTTTAGTTTGTTTCTAGACTCCCCTAGCTTGATTCCACAAAAGCAAGGCATAGCACAACATCCTAAACACCTGTCATATACGTTAAAATAGGTCAATACACCTAGTGTAAAAGTGAGCATACAAGTTTAATAGTATAATAGTAGCGAAAGCGGTTTACGCATAACCAGCATGTAACACGTAGAAATGTGAAGCATGTAAGCTATCGACAATGTGTGTCGATGTGATTTTGATATAGGTAACGTATGTAATGCCCAAAAGTGCGTTAAGTAAAAAGGGATCGAGTATACTCACAGTTCGTGTTTAATGAATAAACACAAGCTTGGATTGAAGGGAGCGCTGGAGAGATTAGCCTGATCAGATAACGACAGTATGAGCATTGAACAGTGCGTAAAACAGTGCGTCGAGTGGAACGAGTGACGAATGGTAGTCTGATCGGATGACTGTCCGGATGGATGGTCATCCGGACGGATGACTATTTGGTAGGAGGGTCGTCCGTTTGGGATGGATGTGTTTGTGTATTGCTTGAACTTTGAAGTTTTCGTTGTAGCATTTTAAAAGATGTGAAATATCATTATATGTCCAGCCACTCGGTCGGATGGTCATCCGGACAGATGGCCGTTCGATCGGATGGTGATTCGTTTGATTGGTGGTTACAAAGAATTACATCTCCCGTCTGGATAGTCATTCGATCGGATGGTCGTCCGATCAGATGACTATTCATCTGGGGGGTGATATTCCTTGAAGTTTTGCAAAAAAATTGATTAAGTGTTGAAAATCACAAGTCACCCGGTCGAATAGTCATTCGATCGGACGGCTATCCGATTGAGTTAGACTGTTTCGTTTGAAGAACTTGTAAAATCAGCTAAGTTTCGAAAGCTTTGCGGTTGAACCGAGACGGCGTGACCACGTGTCAAATGACGAAAACCACATCAAGTCCAAGTCGTCCGATCGGATGGGAATCACCCCATTCGATCAGCAGCTGTTCTTGATGGAATTTCATGTGTAACCCGTGAATCGGTCGTCTCTTCGATAGTAATCCGTTCTCAGACCGGCACTTCACTAGAAAATGAGTAGAAGGCCTGAACGAGCTCAGATTCTATCGGTTTTTGAGTAAAAGGGAAGAATGTTTGAAGAAAAGTTTGAAACACTTGAAAAATGTTTAGATTTAGGAGAAACCAGTGTTTAAACATTGTAAAAATCCTTTAGATCTGAACCGTTCTTGAAGAGATGAGGTCACACTTCAATGTTCATAAGAACTCCATGATGACGTCACCTTAGAACAACCCAAATTGAATGATTTCATGGTGGAATGTTGTGATTTGATGGAGAAGATGATGAGAAAGTGTGTGTAGATGATAGAAGTACAAGATTTGGAGTGAAAACTTACAAGAATTGCGAGGAATTGACAGAAAAGTGGCTAAGAATGCGCTGGGTCGGAGGGAGCTGTCACATCATGAACAGTGATGTGACAGGTGAGGTATTTATAGTGAGAGGAGAGAAAGGCGGTGCAGGTGAGATGGGTCGGAGGGCCTTTCGATCGGATGACCATCCGATCGAACAGTCGTTCGATCGGATAGCATGTGCGAGTTAGTTTCTGTCACACCCTGGCTTTGCGGAAGCGTGGTTAATTTGGTGTGACTTCTTAATACCATAGCTTAACCATAACAAGCTATATGAATTAAAAACATGCAAGATCATCCATTAAGTTTTTGAAAACCAAACACAATACCATTGTTTTAACATACCCTGACAAACATAATCTTGTTCAACAACCATTACAAACTTGAAACATAACATAGAAATGGTTTAAGGACTGTGTCTTGTCCAGGAAAGAGACACATCCCCTAAACCCCGGATGACCTTGGAAACTAGTGCAGCGGAAAACATGCCATACCGTGCCAGATCTCGTTAATTTCCTGAAATACATGTAAGTTGAAAAATCAACAATAATGTTGAGCGAGTTCATGTGCAAGTGAGTAAGTAAAACACTTGTAAGTATAAAAGTTCCCTGGTATGTAGCAGTGTAAGAGGACTTGTGATCACCAATGGTTTGCAAGGCCATTAGCATGTTGTGAGATGCAAGTAGGAAGATACAAACCTAGCGTATTTGGCGTTGGGGCACAAAGTCACCACCTGGTCCATTATGCGGGCTCAGGGGTTGGGCTCGCTACACCCAGATAGATCTACCTCTTAAGTCCCTCGGTGTTCTAACTACCCATTCACATGATCTAAAACCTCCTTACGTTAATCATACCATGTATAAAGTACTTGTAATCAAAGTAACATGTATTTCACCCCCGCAGTTAAGAAAACTGAAAACAGTTAGAGAAAAGGGGGACATGAACTCACAGTGAATGCGCGTCTCTACCAAGTGTCTCCAATACAGTAAGCTGTGCAACGACCTACAAGTGCTAATTCTATTAGACGGACGGCCGTGCTTTAGCTTTATAGTTTAAGTCTTTGGGAAATAGTTAGACAACTATTTCGTGTTTATGTTCTGTATACACTTGGTAGTTATACTTCTTCCCAAGGATGGGGGATACAATACATGTGCGTAAGTTACGTTTTAATAATCGTGTGGTAATGTAATTACCGGTGTAACTTATATAATCGTAGTGAAAGCGTTCACAAGGTTTTGGAATCATTAATGCTTGTAAATATTATTTTTACTCTAAAATAATATTTATGTATTTTCACAAAATAATCATAAACAGTGTTGTGACAAAACATATTTATCACGTTAACTTAGTGAAAATCCCACCTCCGAATATTTAGTAAAATATAGTGCTGGCGAAATTTATGTTTCGAAAATATGTCCAAAAGTAGTTCTAACACTTGTTGCGTAAGTAATTCTAAGTGTTAGGTTTTTAGAAATTTTCGCCAGAGTTTCCTCTGTAACTGGAGGTGGCCACGCTTTCAAGCGTATCATTTTCTTTTAACAAATCAATTCAACAACTTCTTTATTCATTCCAACAATTTCCGACACATCAAACTAGTCGACAAGTATGTAAATTGCATAATCGCATGAACTTGTAGTTTTTCCGAATCTATAGTGTAAATCCCCTTTATATTTGTAGATCTTAATATAAAGTAACTTTGATCTCGTAAAAACCTTGTCGTTAGAGAAATCCGTCTTTACAACTCCTAGTCATTTTTCCCAAAAATAGTTATTTGTCGGATCTTTTCATTTCACAAGTGTTTACACACTTGTGGTTTATAAAATCATGTTTGTTAGTGTAAGATCCTTTCTTTAAAATACATGGTTTCTTAAATGTGTGGTTCTTTGAAAATACCACTTGCAGATACGTAGATCCGCTAGTTTTAAACACCATTGTACAAGTTAAATCACTTTTACACAAGTAAAATATTTTTACACAAGTTCATGTCTCTTGTGTGGTAGAGTTTCACCTTTTAACCCTTGTGGTAACCAAAAACGAGCTTATGTGAAGATCCATGATCTTACAAAGTCGGGTTAAACGATGATCCGAGCTACCACATCATAGATCGGGTCTCAATAATCTCATATTCCAAATACTACACCTTTTACACAAGTTGTAAGCTATTAACCATCATTTTAGTATTTTTACTAGACTTTAAAGCTTCAAAATGTAAGTTAACGATATTTAACCGACAATATTCCTTTTAACCACCTTAGATAAGCTTAAAAACAAGTTTTAAGTGTTATACCTCTAGCTCAAGGCTAGGGAAGATCTTTGATGAAAAACGCGTGGATAAAAGCTAACGGTAGAGGTCCTTCGTGTTCCGAGTGCACCAAAGCTCCTAATACGCGATCCTTGAAGTGTGTATGATGATGGAATGTCAAGAATTAAACTTGAAAGTATGGTGGTGGGGTGTGGTGGGTTCGGCCGAGAATGGAGGGAGGGCAAGAGAGAGTTGTGAGATGTGTTGTAAAGTGATAATTCTAAGGTAGGTTAAGTGTTATTTATAGGAAAAACCTTAAGTGTATTAACCATTGGTAAATATGTTAGCTAGATACTAAGCCAAGATCATTAAAATAATCTTGTTTGTACTATCATGTCCCCCATACATGGGGACGGTCATAAGGTGGGGAGGGGGGTTAGTTCGATTGTGACTAGATTAGTTAGGGCTTAGTTTGGTTAAATAAGTTAACTAAGTGTTTAACTTAGTTAGTTAATATATAGCGTGTTACGACGGGTGTTAGGGTAATCAGGGACCCTAACTGGCTCAGAAAAATATAATTAGTGAAAATAGTAATATTTTCATGTTCCGGGTAAAGTCCGGGTGTCCGGTTGGATAGTAATCCGTTAAAGCGTTACAAAAGCTTTAAAGTGTCGTTATTGTTATTTTTAGTGACACATTTTGTTTCCACACTTTAGAAAGTGTCTAGTAGTATTTTCCCCATGTTTTGGCACTTTACTAGTCAGCTAGAAGCTGGTTGATTTATTAAAGTGCGGTGTTTTGTACTTAAAGTACGTTTTAGGCACATCCGAATCAGTGTATCTTATTCCTAGAGACGCAGTACCACAACCCTTACATCCCTACACTCACTACCAGTGTAGCCAAAATATTTGAGGCTCTTAACAGGCCTTAGAGGCAGTGTCTGCCTGATGCTGGTTATATCAGCATGTTCACTGTGTATCCGTTTAGTGCTACTGTGCTTTTTGTGCATCATGTTTGTCACTAGGGTTTAGCATGTAAATAATGTAGTGACAGCAAGCAAGTATGATGCAAGTAAGTTCATGTATCAGTATTCAAGTAGCAGTTCATCAGCTAGTTCAAACAAGCACAGTAATTAAGCAGTAATTAATCAGTAATTAAGTTGTACGGATACCTGGTTTAGTGCGGGTTGTCACATTCTCCCCCCGTTAAATAAATTTCGTCCCGAAATTTAAGTTCTGCTTGTAGATGCAGAGTTCTTAGGAAATAAGTGGGGGTATTTCTCTTTCATCCGGTCCTCACGTTCCCAGGTGAATTCAGGACCATGTCTGGCATTCCAACGAACTTTGACGAGCTTGACACTGCTCCGGCGGGTCTTGTTAACTTTCCAATCCGTGACCTCAACAGGTTCTTCAACGAAGTGGAGCGTGTCGTCAATATGAATCTCGTCGATAGGAATGGCAACGTCAATTTGAGTTGGACTTTTCTTTAAATTGGATACATGAAATGTATCGTGAACACCATTCAGTTCAGCAGGTAGGTCCAACTTGTATGCTACAGTTCCAATTCTTTCCAGAATTCTGAAAGGACCAATGTAGCGCGGATTTAACTTCCCACGCTTCCCAAAGCGTGCCACCCCCTTCCAGGGTGAAACTTTCAATAACACCATTTCTCCAACTTGGAAATCCACATGTTTCCGGTTTGGATCCGCGTAGGCCTTTTGTCTGTGGCGAGCAGCTTCGATGCGTTTAAGAATTTGTGCGATCTTGTCTGTCGTCTCTTGGACGATCTCGGGACCAGCAAGCTGCCTATCACCTGCGTCAGACCAACATAGTGGTGATCGGCACTTGCGTCCGTATAGGGCCTCAAATGGCGCGACACCAATACTGGTGTGGTAGCTGTTGTTGTATGAAAATTCGACCAAAGGTAAGTGTTTATCCCAGCTACCGCCCAAATCCATAACACATACCCTCAGCATGTCTTCCAAGGTCTGTATCGTTCGCTCGCTCAGGCCGTCAGTTTGCGGATGAAACGCAGTGCTCAGATTCAATTGTGAGCCAAAGGCTTCTTGGAAAGATTGCCATATTCTTGACACAAACCTTCCGTCTCTATCAGAGATGATCGAGAGAGGCACTCCATGGCGTGCTACGATCTCTCTCATGTAAATTTTCGCAAGTTTACTAGTGCTGTCTTTCTCCTTGATTGGCAGAAAGTGTGCGGACTTTGTTAGGCGGTCAACTATTACCCAAATCATATCATGGTCTCTTGGCGTTCTTGGCAATTTTGTAACAAAATCCATTGAGATTTGTTCCCATTTCCACTTGGGAATCTCAGGTTGTTGCAGAAGTCCCGAAGGCTTCTGGTATTCCGCCTTGGCCTTAGCGCACGTTAAACATTTGCTCACGTAAACAGCAACGTCGCCTTTCATCCTAGGCCACCAGTAATAATCTTTGAGATCCTGGTACATCTTATCCGATCCAGGGTGGATAGAGTACCGTGACTTGTGCGCTTCGTCGAAAATAACTTCCCTTAATCCACCAAACAGAGGAACCCAAACCCTTTTCTCAAACATAACGTTCCTTCCTCGTTTGGTACCAAAAGCTTCTCCATTCCACGGAGATATTCTTCCTCAAGGTTTCCCTCCTTGAGAGCTTCCTTTTGTGCCGCACGAATGCGCGAGGAAAGATCGGTTCGTATAATCATCTCTAGAGCCCTAACCCTTATGGGCTTGATCCTTTCCTTCCGACTTAGGGCATCGGCGACCACATTCGCCTTCCCCGGATGATACTTTATCTCGCAGTCGTAGTCGTTTAGCAACTCAACCCATCGTCTTTGCCTCATATTCAACTCCTTCTGGTTGAATATATGCTGTAGGCTTTTGTGATCTGTGAAGATTGTGCACTTCGTACCATACAGGTAGTGTCTCCAGATCTTTAAAGCGAAAACCACTGCGCCAAGCTCTAAATCGTGTGTGGTATAGTTCTTTTCGTGCACTTTCAGTTGGCGTGATGCGTAAGCAATGACCTTCTGGCGTTGCATCAACACACAACCCAATCCCTGACGCGATGCGTCGCAGTATACCACAAAGTCATCAGTACCTTCCGGTAGAGCTAAGATTGGCGCGTTACAAAGCTTATCCTTCAATATCTGAAATGCTTCTTCCTGTTTGATTCCCCAATCAAACGTCTTATCCTTCTGTGTGAGGAGCGTCAATGGTTGAGCGATCTTTGAAAAAAAAAATCCTCAAAGAATCTTTGATAATAGCCAGCCAAACCCAAGAATTGCCGGATCTCGGTTGGCGTCTTAGGCGTTTTCCAATTCTTGATCGCTTCGATCTTTGTGGGATCAACATGGATTTCATTTCCATTAACCACATGTCCAAGAAATTGGACTTCACGTAGCCAAAATTCGTACTTAGAGAATTTGGCATACAGCTGTTCTTTCTTCAGCAGCTCCAAAATAGCTCTTAAATGCTGTTCGTGCTCAGCCTTTGTCCTTGAATAAATCAAGATGTCGTCGATAAACACTATCACGAACTTGTCCAAGTACGGCTTGCAAACTCTATTCATCAAGTCCATAAAGACTGCCGGTGCGTTTGTCAAACCAAACGGCATAACAAGGAACTCGTAGTGTCCATAACGAGTTCTGAAGGCTGTCCTTGGGATACTCTCCCCTTGTATTCTTTTCTGATGGTATCCAGATCGTAAATCGATCTTTGAGTAAAAGCTTTGAACCTTGCAGTTGATTGAATAAGTCATTGATCCTCGGCAGGGGATACCTATTTTGATAGTCAACTTGTTCAACTCCCGGTAGTCGATGCACATATGAAAACTACCGTCTTTCTTCTTAATAAACAGGACCGGAGCTCCCCAAAGTGAGAAGCTTGGTCTGATGAACCCTTTGTCTAGCAACTCTTGAAGTTGTGTTGACAATTCCTGCCTCTCAGGTGGTTCAAGTCTATAAAGTGACCTAGCTACAGGCGCGGTGCCTAGAATCAAATTGAAGCCAAAATTTGACTTGTCGTCCAGGAGATTACGCCGGCAAGTCTTCGAGGAAGACTTCAGAGTATACTCCGATCACGGGGGTATCGTTAAGTTTTAGTTCTTCGGCTCTCTTGTCCTCGATATGAGCCAGGAAACAACACATCCTTCCCACAACAACTTCCGAGCCCTACGTAATCTGTGATCGGTGGTGGCGTATCTTGCTTCGTGAGTCACAATCATTCCTTCATTCGACATCGAGGTGCGGATACCAACCTCCGCTTGATCGCTTGCCAACGAATACATCCAATTACCACGTTGAAGCTTCCAAATTCAACTGGCAATAGATCTAGCGTAAACTTATGCTCTCCGGGTTCTATCGTGCCGATTCCAGTTACTGCGTTGGTCTCTACTAGCTTCCCCTAAGCTAGTTCTAATGGGTACTGGAATAACTACTCACTCGCTACGTAAACCAATTATGTCCTTGAACACTAGAATTGTGAATCGTAAAATTTTGCAACGGTAGTTGGCAATACAGATGCATAATATTGAGTAATGTGGGACGTACCGCTATCCATGCTTGGATTTCCGGCGTGCCTTTCTAGCTCCGATGGGGAGCTTTCCTCCTTGCGCCTGATTGTTTTTCGGGCAATATCTCCTGAAATGCTTTTTGCTTCCACAGTTTAAACATCCTTGAGCACGCTTCTGTTTATCACTCATTCTGCCTCGAGAATTATCATTGTCGTTGTCCCCTTCGTGATTCTCACTACCGTCTTGGCCCCCATTACCATGTTCGGTATTTAGCCAACAAGTTTCCTTGACATGTCCCACCTTGCCACAGTTACCACAATTTCCATATTTGCATCGCCCGACATGATAACGTAAACAATTGTCACACTTAGGTAGGATACCCTTGTAATCTTTTCCCTTTTTGGCCTTCTTCTTGTTACTTACCCGAGTAACCATCTTGAAATCTGCGAGCTTCCTCTTGTTATCCCCATATGCCTTTATAGCAGTCTCCTTTTTCTCCTCCGCAGTGGAAAATTTCCCTTGTCTAACTGCCTCTTCCGTGAGTGCTATGCTTATGTTGATAGCCTCGGTGATCGTTGAGGGTTTTGATGCTGTTACCAGGCTTAGAATCTGAGGTGCCAATCCCCTTATGAACTGTTCGATTCTCTTAAACTCTGGTGTCCCCAGGAGGAAGGCAACTTGTGATAATTCGTTAAATCTCTGCACATATTCTGCTATCTTCGGTCCTTTCATTTTCAAGTTCCACAGTTCTGTCTCCAATCTCTGGACTTCTGCCCTCGAGCAATATCTTTCACGCATTAGATTTTTCAGTTCGTCCCACGTCATAGTATACGCAGCGGTCTCGCCCATCGTTCGAATTTGATGGTTCCACCATGACAGAGCCTCATCCATCAATAGTCCAGTTATATACTTGACTTGATGTTCGTGGTCACATTGGCTCAATCGTAAGACAGAATCTGTCTTTTCAACCCAGCGCACGAAGGCTAAGGCACCTCCGGTGCCGTCGAACTCTCGAGGTTTGTGGTCTAAGAACTGCTTGTAGGTGCATCCATGAGGTGGATTATTGTTGCCAGTGTTGCCAGAGTTGCTTTCACTAGTCCCTCCTTGAGAGGCGGCGTATTGTGCAATGGCAGCTGCAATGACTTGCTGTAGCTCTGCCTCATTGGTTGGCATTGGCGTTGGGCGTTTTGGCGGCATCTTCTAAAAGATGTTTCACATAGGTTAAGTCATAGCAAGTGAAGTGTACGTATGCATTCAACAATACCAACACATAACATCTCATGCTATCAACAAATCAATCACATAACCTCTTATGTTATAAATAAATCAGCCTCTGCAATGGTCGAGGGCTTCGAGGTAGTAACCATACCCCTGATCTGGGGTGCAAGTCTCCAAATGAATCGTTCAATCCTTTTGAACTCCGGTTTGACTAAGTAGGGGACGACCCTAGACAAGTCGTGAGATTGCTGGATGTATTCAGGAATCTCTGGTCCGTCCATTTTCAATTCCGGAACTCTTCCTCAAGCTTCTGAATTCCAGTCTTAAAGCAACCTTTCTTCTCAATCGTTCCCTTGAGCTCGTCCCAGCTCAGTGCATAAGTAGCATCTTGTACCAGGGATCTAATCCTGGAGGTTCCATTATGAGAGTGTGCCATCTAGAAATATCCCCGAGATATAGGTAACACTCTGTTGGGGCGAATAGTTACTCATTCTTAGAATGGAGTCGGTCTTTTCGGACCAACGAACAAATGCAATGGTGCCTCCTGTTCCATCAAAGTCCAAAGGCTTGCAGTTCAGGAACTGTTTATAGGTGCAGCCAGTTGGAGGGTTATCTCCAGTAATGCCATCGTTGTACTTAGAGCGGAGGGCTTCATGTCGTGCATTTATTTGTGAGATGCGTTCTTGCAGCTCGGCTTCTGTCCTTGGCAACGTACTGGTGTTTGTGTCCGTCTGGGTGACATTCCCTTTTGTCGAAGTGGTGTGAAGTGGGTTAGACAACGTCCCAATTGTCTATGAGGTGTATATAGCAACATAAGTTATCATGTAATCACCCAAATTCACACGCAAATATACTCACTGTATGAGTGGGGAAGTAAATTTCTGAGCCTTCACATAGGCTTGCCAAATTTGGCTTGTTGCTTGTATTAGAATGAACTCGAGGCTACATCGCCTAAGTCATTCGTGTTCAAGTTATTTCCTGCTACATTGGTTATCATTAGCTTGGCCTGCAGAGTCCACCAGGATTCCTGTGCACTACAAATCGTTATTACGTGGGCCCCCGTAATAATAAATTGCCTTGCACAGTTACCCCAAATTTTCTCTCATCCAAGCAGATGATCAATCAAGGAGCAACAGCAGGTGCATCGGCATGAACAGGGTCATGCTCCAATGCGGGGTCAGGAGCAACGCCTGGCTCAGGGGCCACGGCTAGCTCCGAATCAAAACTCCATCTCAAAATCAGCTGGATCAACAAACACAGGGGTCGACAGGATCCTCCAAAAGCTGGTCTAAGTGCATGAACTCAATGTCATGGTCTGGATCAACACCAGACGGAAAAACAGAATTGTCCTCATTATCGCGATCAAACTCAAATCTGTGTGCGGGATCCAGTGCAGCTGATGATGCCATATCAGGGTCGGTGTCGTGTAAGTGGTGCTGCATTCCCTGTATGTGCGAAGATGCGGGTGTCAGAAACTCAAATGAGTCTGAGATAGGGGAATGGTCATGAGTCTCCCCTATAGGAGCATTCGCATGCAGTAGTCTAATACCAGCAGCAATAGGGTCCTGCCCTCGAATGGGTCCTCTTCTAGTATGTCGTTAGAGGCCACGTTGGGGCATATCATCAACAGAATAAGCGGCAAGGGCACAGGAGCAGGGATCACCGCCAGTGGTAAATTCCCAACAAGATGGCCATCAGTAGGCTCTGCTACGACTTCAGGCAGCGTAAAAGGGCTGAAAGTCGTCATTGTCTGTGCCGGTAGTATCGGAAATGTACACCTCGTGCTTCAATGAAACTATGTCGTCCGACACTATGGCCATGGGATTCGTAGTGCCCATCTTTCTAGTACTTGATGAAAGCATGATGTTTGTAACACAAACGCATATACGTATAATAATCAATCATATAATCAGTTAAGCACATAGTCACCAAGTAAGCATTCAAATCATTCTCCTAGTCCTACTAGCCAATTTCATCCAGTCTACAAGACTGCTCTATCCTTCACCTAAACCAAACCTCGATCCTCCAGACCGAGCCTTAGCCCTCCAGGCTGAACCTTTTCTTCCTAGCCTTGCTAGCCCACTACCTCGGTCACCTAGACCGAGCCTCGATCCTCCAGATCGATCCTATAATAAACCAACGTGCTCAACTACTTCGATCACCTTGATCCTCCAGACCGATCCTCAGCCCTCCAAGCTGAGCCTATAATTAATAAAATGTGCTCAACATTTGTTTGTAAAAAGTTTTGGATCTGGACTTAAGTGGTATGCAGAAAAATGTTTTCGTGAGAGCCCTAGTGATCATAGTCTAGACTCGAGAAAGAATCCTAGTTCGCTATGATCAGAGCTCTGATACCAAGCTGTCACACCCTGGCTTTGCGGAAGCGTGGTTAATTTGGTGTGACTTCTTAATACCATAGCTTAACCATAACAAGCTATATGAATTAAAAACATGCAAGATCATCCATTAAGTTTTTGAAAACCAAACACAATACCATTGTTTTAACATACCCTGACAAACATAATCTTGTTCAACAACCATTACAAACTTGAAACATAACATAGAAATGGTTTAAGGACTGTGTCTTGTCCAGGAAAGAGACACATCCCCTAAACCCCGGATGACCTTGGAAACTAGTGCAGCGGAAAACATGCCATACCGTGCCAGATCTCGTTAATTTCCTGAAATACATGTAAGTTGAAAAATCAACAATAATGTTGAGCGAGTTCATGTGCAAGTGAGTAAGTAAAACACTTGTAAGTATAAAAGTTCCCTGGTATGTAGCAGTGTAAGAGGACTTGTGATCACCAATGGTTTGCAAGGCCATTAGCATGTTGTGAGATGCAAGTAGGAAGATACAAACCTAGCGTATTTGGCGTTGGGGCACAAAGTCACCACCTGGTCCATTATGCGGGCTCAGGGGTTGGGCTCGCTACACCCAGATAGATCTACCTCTTAAGTCCCTCGGTGTTCTAACTACCCATTCACATGATCTAAAACCTCCTTACGTTAATCATACCATGTATAAAGTACTTGTAATCAAAGTAACATGTATTTCACCCCCGCAGTTAAGAAAACTGAAAACAGTTAGAGAAAAGGGGGACATGAACTCACAGTGAATGCGCGTCTCTACCAAGTGTCTCCAATACAGTAAGCTGTGCAACGACCTACAAGTGCTAATTCTATTAGACGGACGGCCGTGCTTTAGCTTTATAGTTTAAGTCTTTGGGAAATAGTTAGACAACTATTTCGTGTTTATGTTCTGTATACACTTGGTAGTTATACTTCTTCCCAAGGATGGGGGATACAATACATGTGCGTAAGTTACGTTTTAATAATCGTGTGGTAATGTAATTACCGGTGTAACTTATATAATCGTAGTGAAAGCGTTCACAAGGTTTTGGAATCATTAATGCTTGTAAATATTATTTTTACTCTAAAATAATATTTATGTATTTTCACAAAATAATCATAAACAGTGTTGTGACAAAACATATTTATCACATTAACTTAGTGAAAATCCCACCTCCGAATATTTAGTAAAATATAGTGCTGGCGAAATTTATGTTTCGAAAATATGTCCAAAAGTAGTTCTAACACTTGTTGCGTAAGTAATTCTAAGTGTTAGGTTTTTAGAAATTTTCGCCAGAGTTTCCTCTGTAACTGGAGGTGGCCACGCTTTCAAGCGTATCATTTTCTTTTAACAAATCAATTCAACAACTTCTTTATTCATTCCAACAATTTCCGACACATCAAACTAGTCGACAAGTATGTAAATTGCATAATCGCATGAACTTGTAGTTTTTCCGAATCTATAGTGTAAATCCCCTTTATATTTGTAGATCTTAATATAAAGTAACTTTGATCTCGTAAAAACCTTGTCGTTAGAGAAATCCGTCTTTACAACTCCTAGTCATTTTTCCCAAAAATAGTTATTTGTCGGATCTTTTCATTTCACAAGTGTTTACACACTTGTGGTTTATAAAATCATGTTTGTTAGTGTAAGATCCTTTCTTTAAAATACATGGTTTCTTAAATGTGTGGTTCTTTGAAAATACCACTTGCAGATACGTAGATCCGCTAGTTTTAAACACCATTGTACAAGTTAAATCACTTTTACACAAGTAAAATATTTTTACACAAGTTCATGTCTCTTGTGTGGTAGAGTTTCACCTTTTAACCCTTGTGGTAACCAAAAACGAGCTTATGTGAAGATCCATGATCTTACAAAGTCGGGTTAAACGATGATCCGAGCTACCACATCATAGATCGGGTCTCAATAATCTCATATTCCAAATACTACACCTTTTACACAAGTTGTAAGCTATTAACCATCATTTTAGTATTTTTACTAGACTTTAAAGCTTCAAAATGTAAGTTAACGATATTTAACCGACAATATTCCTTTTAACCACCTTAGATAAGCTTAAAAACAAGTTTTAAGTGTTATACCTCTAGCTCAAGGCTAGGGAAGATCTTTGATGAAAAACGCGTGGATAAAAGCTAACGGTAGAGGTCCTTCGTGTTCCGAGTGCACCAAAGCTCCTAATACGCGATCCTTGAAGTGTGTATGATGATGGAATGTCAAGAATTAAACTTGAAAGTATGGTGGTGGGGTGTGGTGGGTTCGGCCGAGAATGGAGGGAGGGCAAGAGAGAGTTGTGAGATGTGTTGTAAAGTGATAATTCTAAGGTAGGTTAAGTGTTATTTATAGGAAAAACCTTAAGTGTATTAACCATTGGTAAATATGTTAGCTAGATACTAAGCCAAGATCATTAAAATAATCTTGTTTGTACTATCATGTCCCCCATACATGGGGACGGTCATAAGGTGGGGAGGGGGGTTAGTTCGATTGTGACTAGATTAGTTAGGGCTTAGTTTGGTTAAATAAGTTAACTAAGTGTTTAACTTAGTTAGTTAATATATAGCGTGTTACGACGGGTGTTAGGGTAATCAGGGACCCTAACTGGCTCAGAAAAATATAATTAGTGAAAATAGTAATATTTTCATGTTCCGGGTAAAGTCCGGGTGTCCGGTTGGATAGTAATCCGTTAAAGCGTTACAAAAGCTTTAAAGTGTCGTTATTGTTATTTTTAGTGACACATTTTGTTTCCACACTTTAGAAAGTGTCTAGTAGTAGTTTCCCCATGTTTTGGCACTTTACTAGTCAGCTAGAAGCTGGTTGATTTATTAAAGTGCGGTGTTTTGTACTTAAAGTACGTTTTAGGCACATCCGAATCAGTGTATCTTATTCCTAGAGACGCAGTACCACAACCCTTACATCCCTACACTCACTACCAGTGTAGCCAAAATATTTGAGGCTCTTAACAGGCCTTAGAGGCAGTGTCTGCCTGATGCTGGTTATATCAGCATGTTCACTGTGTATCCGTTTAGTGCTACTGTGCTTTTTGTGCATCATGTTTGTCACTAGGGTTTAGCATGTAAATAATGTAGTGACAGCAAGCAAGTATGATGCAAGTAAGTTCATGTATCAGTATTCAAGTAGCAGTTCATCAGCTAGTTCAAACAAGCACAGTAATTAAGCAGTAATTAATCAGTAATTAAGTTGTACGGATACCTGGTTTAGTGCGGGTTGTCACAGTTTCCTACTTCCGTTTCGTGCGTTGAGCGTTGCGATGCGTTTAAGCGAGTGTCGAATAAGCAATGTGATAGTTTTAAATAATAGTTATACAAATAACATAACTAACATACAACAACATAAGTAATCTTGCGTTTACAGTTCGCGTTGAGATTGCGTTGCGATAGAGTTGCGATTGCGTTTTCGAATAACGCCTTTAACATATATAATCATGCACAAGTAACACATAATAACACACACACATAGAACAATATCAGTAATTGTGATTCGAGTTGCAATGCGATAGCGATGAGATTGCGTTAAGTGGATTAGCGTTTTAACGGCGTTTATCGCATTGTTACTTCACATATTACAAATCGTAAACAAATATAGCGGTAACTAGCATACATCGATTATCGAGTCGTAGAGTACAAGTAATAATTAAGCAAAGAATGACAGATCTGATTAGCAATCTTTTCTTCCTTTGACTTTGACTTGTACTTTGACTTCAAAAAGTCGGGTTGTTACAGTTTTGT
>JARYGA010053631.1:0-25434 GCA_030545235.1 Helianthus tuberosus
TTTTCTTTTCTTTTCTTTTCTTTTTCATCATCAGATATTTCATCAGAATCTTCAATTTTGACTTTGTCAAAATTTGTGACATTGTCACTTATTGTAACAGAATTGATCGGTTTTGGACAGACATGTGATGTAGAATTCACAAAACCATTCAATTTCTTTTCAAGATCATCAATTTTATTTCTTGCAATTTCAGCTTCATTTTCAAGCCGAATGATTTTCTGAAGATGAGAATTTATTTCAATCTGTTTCTCAAGATTATTTTTAAAAATAACAGATTTTTCATCTTCTAAAACTTTCATTTGACTTTGAAAATCTTTTTCAATCTTTAATTTTTCATTTTCAAAATCCTTTTCTTTTAAACTTTTGTTTTCTGCTGTCAAACTATTTACATCACTAAGCAGTTTGACATTTTCAGACTTCAAACTCTCACAAATTTCTCGCATTTCAAGAATCTGTTTATTATCAGATTCTTTCTCATCCTTCAAGCTTTTGATTTCCAATGCTAAACTCTCTACATTCTTCAGAAGTTTGACATTGTCTGTTTCTGATTTTTCGCATTTCGAGCATTTTCCATTCATCTCTCAATTATCAGCTTCTTTCTTTGTTTCCATCTTGTATGTTCCTGCACAGAAAATTTTAACAAAATCAAGAGGATTCATATTTTCATCAATATAACAACCCCTCTTAATATCGTATCTCATAACATTTTTTGCTGCAAGACACACAGTGATTCGTTTCCTCATTTCAATGATTACATCCAAATCTATCTTTTCTAAATCCTTTTTTATTTCATCTATCAACTCCTTCTTTTTCTTTTCATTTTCATAATTGTGTGTTTTAATCTTACCGATGAATTCTCTTAAACACAAATTTGAGAATCTAAAATTCTTTTTCAGGTTAGTCAAGAATTCATTCCATTCAGCCGGTAATACATCTGCCAATTTTGATATCTGTTCAGCATCTGATATTCTTATCTCATTCCTTTTTAAATTTTCAAGTAATTGATCATACCGTGTTACCAACTCATCCAACGGTTCATGTTTCTTGCACAAAAAATTTTCAAGTCTATTAACCCAAATATGCTTATCCCCTTTTTCTCTTGTGTTAAACCAAAACCTATCATACCAATCATTCAATCTTTCAAGGTTATCGTTTTCCTGTTCGTCAAACATTTTGATCACAATATCTTTGTTAAATGACTTGAACTCTATTAAATGTGTCAAACACAAATTTGATTGTTACTCAAGTAAATTTATTTATCCTCAAATTTGAACAATTTTCTTACTCAACTTAAACCGACACTCTCACATGCAAATAGACAAAAATGTTGCACTAAAATGTGATTGGGCCGAAGAACCTAAGTGAGCTGACACAATGATCTTAATGTTCAAATGTGGTTGGGCCGAACAACCCACTAAACCGACAAAATCTGTTCAATCAGTTTTGATTAGGCCGTGATTAAGTGTGAATCTCGTTAAGTGCACTTGAGTCGTTATTATACTTATCAACTCATTACTTCAGTGGCCGACAACCATTATGTCTAGTTAATTCTTATTTGACCTTTCACTTTAGTGGACATCAATGAAATTAATTCGTTCACATGGGCTGTCAATTGAATCAATTTAATGTATCACATGTATATGTCCGAGGTGATAAATGGTTCTGACACTATATTCACGTGATGTGAAGTCCCGAGACAATTAATGAAGCTAATAAATGTTGACAGACACCTTCAAGCGGAAGGACAACTCAAGCTTCAAGCGAAAGCTACACAAGTTTGAACAGTTCAAGCGAAAGCCCTGATTTCTTTCAAGCAAACAAAAATCTTTTTCAAGCGAACAGAACCTTTTCGCTTCAAAATAACACACTTTTCAAGCGAAAGCAACAGATATCTCAAGCGAAACCTGATTATATGTCCTTTTCAAGCGAAACCATTTATTATTTTCAAGCGAAACCTGAATATTCAAGCAAAACTCTGTGTTTCGCTTCAAACAATACCCCCTTTTCAAGCGAACTCACCTGTTTGAAACAAAATCGGACCTAAAACTTCAAATATCTCCTAAACGGCTAGAAATTATATTCTGAAATTTGGTAGGGTTGTAAATCAAGTGTTTTCGCACAACATATTAAAAAATCATCTGATTCGGACCGTAAAAACCCGTTCAATTTTACGTTTTTCAGAAAAAAACGTGATAAGAATGAAAAAGATGAAGAAATCTATGAAATTCAGGTCTGAAATCGATGAAATCTGGTACGAATCTATGTGTTTGATCAGCACAATCGAGCTCCTGCTCTGATACCACTTGTAGGATCGGTTTTGACACCGTACGATTGCGTAACGAACGTTCGACGTGCGGAATCCGTGAACGTGCGTGACCGAACACACAAGAACGTACAAATGACGTGATTCTATAGAATAATATGTCGTGTACAAAAGCCGAGAATCACATGGAGAGACTTTCTCTCTCTAAAATCTAAGCTTCTAAATCTCCAAATGAGCAAAGTCTTCAACCTAACACTATAACTCCCTATTTATAAGCACAAGGAATATAAGGATTTCTCCTTATTTACAAGTTTGCCACCTTGCCCTTTTAACTAGATATTACAATAAAAGCTTAGACTTCTTCGGTTTCTGCTACGTACTAGATTGACGAAGGCGATAGACAGATAAGATATCAATACAGAAAAATGATTGCTGAAAACAAAATAATTAGAATATCTCGTATCTTTCTGGAAGCGAGAAGAGCAAATAGATGGGATCCAGACAGAGAGTGTTATCTTGATGAATATGGAAATATTGCGATCGATGACAAAACGCTTGATATCGAAGCCATAATCCAGCAGTACAAAGAAGAGGATGAGTACTGGCAGAATAAATGGTGGGGAACTGGAGACAAGAAAGAGAAAGAAGAGAAAGAGAGAAAGGAGAAAGAAGAGCAGGAAAAATCAAAGAAAGTTGATACTGGAGTTATTGACACAACGCAGGAGTTGAATGCTGAGAACTTGGGAAAAATGGCTGATAAAGTGCTGGCTGCTAAAGCACTTGAGGTAGACTCTAACTCCGTGTCTGAGTCAAAAAGCCAGGTTAGTTCAGATGTGTCAACAAATGCGTCGGGTAAGAAAATTGATGGAAATGCTGATTGTAAAAATTGCAACAAAGAGTGCAAATTTTGTAGTACAGTCACGTATCTCAACGGGAAGAAAGTTGATGATCTGACAGCAAAGGTCAGAAGTGTTGAGAATCAGATTCTTGATCGTGACAAAACAGTTAAAGCTTCAACTGAACGGATAAGAGAATTAACTAGACAACTTGAAAATGATAAAATTGATCATGACAAAATTAAACAAGAAAATGAAAGGTTAATTCTTGAAAACCGTCAGATTTCTAAGAAGTTTGAAAAACTCAAAAGCACATTGAAAGATAGTGATGATCGAAATGGTAAAACTTTTAAAGAAAATGAACATCTAAAAGCAGTGCTTAGAGTAAAAGAAGAATCAATCAACCAACAACTGGATGAAATCGCTAAACTAAAACTTAAAGTTCAAGAGGCTGTAATTGAAAACAAGCGAATCCAGTTGAAGCTTAACAGTTATAGCTCCGCAAGCTTTGTTTTGCAACACATTATTCCCAAACCCATCGGGAAAGACAAAGCAGGCGAAGATGTGTATTGTGATGGAACTGGGGTGGGTTTTCATCAAGTACCACCACCTGTTCTTGATAACTACACGAAAAAGCAATCTGGGTTGGTTGAAATTGAGGAAGAAAGTGAAGTTAAACTTCCGGAGAACATTGATGTCACGTTTACATCTTCCAATGACGATAGTGTCCAAAATGATATTGTAAAAGGTGTTGTTGAAAATGTGCTAAAAATGGATAGTGACACTACTGAGGAAGATGGGTGTTTCTTGGACAAGTACATTCAGAAACCAAAATCCAAAAACAACTTAAGTGATGAACCGGGTCTTGTGATGTACAAGATGGCTGGATCTGATAAGTTGTATTCGGATTATGAGTTTCCCATTGAGAATGTTAATGTGAAAAAGTTGACAAATGTTTTCAAATTGGTTAAAGTTGAGTTGTCAGATGTGAAAAGTTTGAAACAAACAAAAAGGCAAATGAATTTTGAGAAAGATAAAGCTTACTACAAAAAGCCTGTTGTGCCACCACGTTTTTATAATAACAATCAAAACAATTGGTCGGGTGGTTATAGGGATGGTAAGAGTTATCAGAAAAAGAGTTTTCAAAACAAAAGGTTTGCTGAAAAGAAAGTGTCTGTGAACAGTTCAAGTTCACTTTCTGATGAGGAAAATGAGATTTTTTTTAAAATCGAATGAAGAGTTTTTTGAGAAAAGAGCTTCACAGTATCAGTCTGAAGGCACAAGTCGAGTTGTCGATACTCGAACATGTTTAAGATGTAATCAAGTTGGTCACATTGCACGAAAGTGTACCAATGTGAAGCCTAAGACTGAAACTGTGAAGATTCAACAGAAGAAAGTTGACGTGAAGGGTAAAGCACAAATCGTTGTTGAGAAAAAGAGTGTGAAAAATAACAACATCAAAGTGAAAAATGAACCTGTAAAGAAAGTGGTAACTAAAAACGACAAGTTTTATAAACGGGTTGCTTTATCTCAACAAGTTTGGAAACCAAAAACAGAGATGAAAATTTCAACTTCTGAAGTGAAAAAGGCTGAAGAATCAATTTCGGTTGATTATGATGCAAATTTTCCACCTCTTAAGGCTGAAAATTTCAAAATTCAAATTGCGAGAGTCAAGGTTACACCTAAGGCTGATGAGGCCTGGGTGGACTCCATGTTCGACTAAACAGTTTGAATTGCCGGAGCTTCCTTGATTGCGAAGCATGAATCGGCATCTTTATTGAAGTTGGTTAATTTGAAATTTGGTTTGTGCAGGATCTTCCAAAACTTGTATCCAGATGGATCATGGATAGTGGAGCATCTCGACATATGACAGGGAAGACTGCGTTGCTGTATGATGTGAGAAACATTAATGGTGGTTATGTAGGATTTGCTGGTCATGAAGGTGGTAGAATTATTGGTGAAGGAACGTTATCCAACGGAATTGTAACGTTTGAAAGAGTTAACTACATTACTGAGCTGGAGAACAATCTGCTTAGTATCTCCCAGATTTGTGACAATATGTATACTACTCACTTCACAGACAAAGAATGTTTAATCTTGAAACCAGGATTTGTTATCCCCGAGGAATGGATTATCATGCGGACACCTAGAGTGAATGATTTATATGTGTTGGATATGACTGTAGCAACTACAACAACAGGTCAAGCACATTGTTTTGTTTCTAGAGCAACTGAGAAAGAATCGAGATTGTGGCACCGCAAGATGGGGCATATTCACCTAAGGAAGATGAATCACTTGGTGCACAATGATTTGGTTCTTGGAGTTCATGTCAAAAGTTTTCATCTGGAAGGGGAGTGCATTAGCTGTGTTAAAGGCAAGCAGAAGAAAAAGTCACATCCTACAAAGCAAGTCAATTCAGTTTCGAGACCACTGGAAAGACTTCACATGGATTTGTTTGGTCCTGTGAATGTCAAAAGCATTACAGGAGATTACTACTGTTTGGTCGTTACTGATGATTATTCCAGATTTTCGTGGGTTTCTTTCTTGAAGACGAAAGACGAGACATTTGACAGTTTGATGGCGTTGTTCAGAAAGATTGAGAATTTGTACCAACGGCGTATCAAAAGAATTCGTAGTGATAATGGTACTGAATTCAAGAACAGCAAGATGGAAGAATTTTGTGATGAAAGAGGTATATTGCATGAGTTTAGTGCTTCGTACACTCCGCAGCAGAATGGAGTCGCAGAACGCAAAAACCGGACACTGATCGAGACAGCTAGAACTATGCTCGCAGATTCAAAGTTACCGATAAATTTTTGGGCTGAAGCTATTTCTGCCGCATGCTATACGCTCAACAGGGTTCTTACTGTCAAGAAGTTCAACAAAACATGCTTTGAGCTATTCAATAACCGCAAACCGAATTTGAAGTATCTAGAACCGTTCGGGTCACCCTGTACTGTTATAGAGCCTCATGGAAAGTTTGGTCCGAAGAGCATTGAGGGAATATTTGTTGGTTATGCAAATCTGATGCGACGTGTCTTCGTTCCAAGTGAGAAGCGGATTATTGAAGCTGCAAATGTTGAATGTCAAGGTTATACTATGCCGCCGCAGAATCCTGCAGATTCATGGCGTTATCATTATGATAAACTGTGGGATTCGTTTGACATGAGAGAAGAATCAGAGAATGATGAAGATTTCTTTGATGAATTGGATATTTTGCGTGAATATGAGTCGCAGCTAAGGTTCCCAGCTGAGTATTCGAGGCGACCACGAGAAACTTCAAATGACGATGAAGCAGGTCCGAGTAATGCTGGTGAACATGATGATGTCCAATAGAATGAAGTTGCTCAGGATAGTCACTCGGTTTAGAATGATAATCAAGAAGCTGAAAACATGCCAGTCTTTGATCATGGTGATTCAGATTCTGAGGGGGAGCAAATTCAGATTTCGAGTCAAACAAACCAAGTTGGTGAACAAGATGCAGAGCAGAATGTTATTAATCTGGAGGGAAATGTAGATGTTCCAAGCGAAGTGATGCCGCGAACTTTTTCATATCATCCAGAGGAGTTGATCATAGGAGAATTGCAGACAGGAGTTCGCACTCGAAGACAGATTGATAAAGGGCTTACATGTTTTTATACAAAAGTTGCTCCTTTGCAAACTGAATTCTCATTGAGTTGTTTTATCTCGCAGGTTGAGCCAAGAACTTACAAAGAGGCGCTTACTGAAGACTCTTGGGTCAATGCAATGCAGGAGGAACTTAGTCAATTCAAGAAATTGGGAGTGTGGAAGTTAGTTGATTTGCCGGATGGTCATAGGAAAATAAATACAAAATGGGTATTCAAGTGCAAGAGAGACGATATAGGAGTTGTTATAAGGATCAAAGCTCGACTCGTTGTTCAGGGCTTTAGTCAACAGGAGGGGATTGATTTTACAGAAGTCTATGCTCCTGTGGCACGACTAGAAGCGATCAGAATTTTCCTTGCATTTGCGTCTTGGAAGAACTTTAAAGTATATCAGTTAGATGTAAAATCAGCGTTTCTTTATGGGAAGGTTAAAGATGAGGTTTATGTCGGTCAGCCGCCGGGCTTCACCGATCCAATCCCCAAAAACAAAGTCTACTTATTGGACAAAGCGCTGTATGGTTTACACCAGGCCCCGAGAGCTTGGTACGAGACTTTGTCTCAACACCTACTAGCCAACAAGTTCATTCGTGGAAAAGTGGATGCCACTCTCTTCACTAAAGAGGTCGACGGTCATCTTCTGATAGTTCAGATTTATGTGGACGATATAATCTTTGGGTCAACAAATGAAAATCTATGCAAAGATTTTGAATCAGTGATGAAGCAAAAGTTCAAAATGTCATCAATGGGGGTGATGAAATTCTTTCTGGGTTTACAAGTTGAACAACTTCCTGAGGGAATTTTCATTCATCAGTCAAAGTATGTTCATGATATTCTAGAGAAATTTGGGATGTCAAGTTCTACTCCAGCTGCTACCCCACTTGCAATAAATCATGGGATTCACCCAGATCTCACCGAAGACAGGGCTGATGAAACGTTTTACCGTTCCATGATAGGTTCTTTAATGTACCTAACTGCTTCACGTCCTGATATCATGTACCCAACGTGCCTCGCAGCAAGATTTCAATCTAACCCAAGAGCTTCGCATATGATTATTGTGAAAAGGATATTGCGCTACCTGAAAGGAACTCCTTCATTGGGGTTGTGGTATCCTAGGAAAGGCGACTTTACGCTCGAAGGGTATTCCGATTCGGATTTCGGATGCTGCAAAGTAAATTCAAAATCAACAACTGCAGGATGCCAGTTCTTTGGTCCTAGATTGGTTACCTGGCAGTGTAAGAAACAAACGTCTGTGGCGTTATCTACATGTGAAGCGGAGTAAGTTTCTTCTAGCAGTTGCTGCTCTCAGATCCTGTGGATACAACAACAGATGCGCGACTACGGTTTGCAGTTTCTTAACACACCTCTTTTTGTTGATAATGAGGCCGCAATAAATTTAACAAAGAATCCAGTACATCACGCTAAAACTAAACACATAGAAATTCGTCATCACTTTATTCGTGATTGTTTTGAGAAAAAGTTGATACGAATTGAGAAAATCCACACTGACGAACAGAAAGCTGATTTACATACCAAAGCTTTTGATAAAAATCGGTTTAAATATTTGTTAAAACTGAATGGTATGAAGCTTCTTTCGGTGTTGGATGGAATTATTGGTGTTGATGAGAGTACTGTTGCGGATGAAGACGAGAAACAATCTGCAATGGTTTGTCGATTTTTTACTTGTTTTGGTATTTAGGGGGAGTAGATAGATGTAAATACTTTATTTTTCCAGAAAATACAAAAACAGTAAAAAATGTAAAAATACAAAAACATGATAAAATTTGAAAAAGAGCTTGTGTATATAGGGAAAATGATAGTACATCGGCTAGACAATTACAGTATGCTAAAGATTTGTAAAGTTTAAATGAGTTAAACAGTCTCACTGATGATGTGTCGATAGGTTTTCGCACATTTAGTTGATTTATTTGGGATATAAACCTAAATTTCAAACTTGTGAAATTTGTGGGGAACACTACTTGGATATATAGGTAACCCCTGAAATCTCGTTTGAAAGGTCTCATAATCTGATATACCTAGGTTTTTATACTCAATGATGTCTGGGGTATTATTTCGGGACTTCTGCTGAACGGTAGTTCTGACCTAGTCCTTGGATAATACTTTATGCAAATGCTTGATACATAGCATTAAACCCTCAGCATGCCGATGAAACAATAAAATTGATAGTCGATGTTGTTGTAGCTAAAAGATCCTCTAAAGGGGACATACCGTAAAGTCGAAGCTGATATCTCTCTGTGTATACGGAAGTATCGACCTGAGATCCCCCGGCCCTCGCATACCTAATTTATGTACAGATATCATTGTAGTATACTCACCTGTAAGACTGATAATTGGGATTCTGGATACGGGAGTATATTCAAGAGGTGGGACACATGAATGAGCTAAGTTCATAATACATCTAATTCGTATCCTGAGTAAATTGAAATTTGTGTGAAAATTTAAGATGGATCAGTATATCGACAATCGAGGTGAATTGTTTAAGTCTACGTATGAAATGAAGCTTAACGGTACTTGTAATTTGTCTGATAGCTGATTTGATTCCCTGACACGCTCGTCAAAAATAAGTTTGTAAATAGTTTGCTTTGTTTACTTTCTACAATTTAAGTTTTCTGTATTTCATTTCTTAGTTTAGAACACTTTATAAAATCCAAAAAGATTTTATTTCTGCTTTATTTTCCGACAAACCAAAGTGGAGAGTTGAATGTTGGATTCTCAGATGTTTGAAGCAGATGCAGGAGATTCTGAACTGAAGAATGAGGAGAGCCTATCTTTGATGAAGTTTGATCTTTTGTAAAGTCAAAAACAAGTTCATTAACTTGATACTTGTTATTTTCAGAAATTATGTAAACAAAAATTGTTGTTTTCAAAATCAGTTTGTTTCGTCAAATGATCTACCAAGGTCATTGAATTGGACTTGGTAGATTAATTGAGTAACCAGGGTCATTAACTTGGACCTGAATACTTGAGTGGATTGCTATAACTGATTGAGTTTGTGATTTAGTGTTGAAAAGATAGTTTGTAATGATTGATGTTTGAGACACAGGTTTTGGACTTCATTATTCCCATGGAAGCTAAATGTTAAAGCCTGAACCAGATCAAGACCAAAGTTTCTAGCATATCGAGAGGGGGAGTCTGTGAAAGGGGGAGTCTGGATCAACGGTCAAAGGGAAGTCTGAAGATGGAGCCAGGACAAGATTGTGAACCTGTGAAGATAGAATGTTTATGATGAAAAGACAGAGTTGGAGATTGTCAAAGACAAAGACTTGAAGCCGAAGACTTCGTCAACATTCAAGGGGGAGTCTGTTGGTGCACTTAGTGTCTGTTAACTTTGTCTTATACAAGTCTTTTGTCTAGATAGGTTTGAATGAACACACAACAGGGTCTAAATTAGGTTTAGATTGTGTTTAAGGAAGGGTTTTCGCTTGAAAATGTGTCATGGCTGGTTCAAGCGAAACCTCATCATCATCATCATCAACATACAGTTTCGCTTGAAACCAGTCTCAAGCGAAACCCTATGGGTTGCCAAGTTCAAGCGAAACCCCCTAGGCCTATATATAGGGGTGTGTGTTGTTCATTTGAAGCGAACTGGTATGTGTGTATAAGGGAAGGTGCTGCCGGATTTGCTTCAGAATACATTGTAAAAGCACAAAAATCAATCAGAAAAGATAGATTAAAAGGAAACTAGCTATCGTGACTTCTTTTACGTTGATTCCGCCCTCGTATTTGAAGATGAACTGCCTTAACTGATTTTTCAAGGTCGTAAAACTAAAACTTAAACTTTAAGTCAATGTATCATCATTAAAATTTGTTTGATTGCGTAATCAACAGACAGATTGAGTAATTAAACAATAAAATTTGTTTCTAATCCTACAAATATATTAATTTGAACTCGTATTTGGTATCATCATCTGTCTTAAAGTGCAACCAATGAGCTGTTTGTGCAATGTATTCTGACGTTCACATGTTTGTCCAAAACCGATCAATTCTGTTCCAATAAGTGACAATGTCACAAATTTTGACGAAGTCAAAATTGAAGATTGTGATGAAATATCTGATGATGAAAAAGAAAAGAAAAGAAAAATATTTTTAGATTTACAAGAAAAATTTAAAAATACTATTTTGCAATCTACTGAAACAGGTGAATGTTCTAACAAAAACCTGTTAAGAAGAGTGTAGAACAGAAACAAAAAGTTAAAAATTTGAAAAATTTTAAAAATGAAAATAAAAGCTCATCAGATAAGTCATCCAATCATTATCAAAAATCACAAAAATCTAAAAATGAAAACTCACAAAATGTTGGTAATAAGTGGTGCAGGTTTGACCACAGTGCTCAAAAGCCAAATCCAGCATTGAGGAGGAAAAATGACTATAACCAAGCCAAACAATGTTATGATCTGAAGGTTTGGACTGACAGAAGTGGATGGTACGATAACAGAGTGTGCTACACCTGTGGTGTGAGAGGACACATTGTTGTTAACTGCCAGAATTGGAGTTATGAGACAAGAAGATGCTATAATTGTCAAATCAGAGGTCATATTGCCAGAGATTGCCCAAGGAGATCAAATGAAAGATTGAGGGTTAATTCTCAGAAATTGACAAAGAAGCCAGTCAACGTCAAGCCCCATGAACAGAAGGTTCTTAAACCTAAAGTTAAAGATCAGAAAATTGAAGAAAAGAAAGTTAAACTTTCACAGGGGCAGAAAGACAGACTGCGAAAGAAAAAGAAAGAGTTAATAAATGAAATAGAAAGAAACTCAGAAAATATAAGTTTGGTTGAGTTTCTTGAATTAATCAAAAGGATTAGAGAAGGAATGACAAAGTCAAATGAAGAATCAAAGAAGGATGAAACTTCAAAATGTGAAGTTGGGTGTTCTAAATGTGATAAATTTGAAGCTGACAATGTCAAACTCTTGAAGGATATGGAAAGTTTGACATTGGAAGTAAAAAAGATGAAGGATGAGAAGCAATCTGATGATAAACAGATTCTTGTTTTGCAGGAAAATTGTGAGAAATTGAAGTCTGAAAATGTCAAACTGTTGAATAGTTTGGACAGTTTGACATTGGAAATCAGAAAATACAAAAACAGTAAAAAATGCAAGAATACTAATCTGTGGACTAAAGAAGAAAAGAAGAAGAAGAAAATGGTCGGAGATGAATCTGACAGGTCAAAGTCAGACAAGCCATGTGCAGGCAATAATTCTGGTTCATCAAAGCCAGAGGAGCCTAGTGTTGAGGTAAAATCTAAGAATTCAGGTTTAACAATGGATGATGCAAATTTTCCATCATTGTTGAACAAGAATTCAAAATCACCCAAGGCTGGTCAGGCTTGGGTGAATCTTTTCAAATAGAAAAACCTGACTTGCCGGAGTTCCCAGGTTGGTAAGCGCGGAACATGAATCGGCACATTTCTTGAGAAATTTCACTCTGGTGATTTTTTGACTTACATGTGGTAAATCAGGGACATTAAGTTGTACTTGATTTCCTACAAGTGTTTGTGTTGATAGAATCTTGAACTGTTAAATCTTTCAAAATGGTTAAAGGAGAACAAAGTGATGAAGTAATCCCCTAACCAACGAGGGTTTATTAATTCAACAAAACTAATTTTTCGGAAAAACCATTTTGATTAAAACAAACTTAAGTGTTTTGAAATCATAATGGGTAAATAGTTTTGTTGTCAGGGGGAGTTCTAATTGTTTATGCCAAGTGGATGGCGAATTGAAGTGATTTGATATCAGTTTGTCACGTTTCTTGTATAGTTTGTTTTTAAATTTTCCCAGAAAATCAAAATTGAAACATATTTTGATTTTAGGGGGAGAAAATTTTTATAAAAAAAATAGAAAATTTGAAAATGTCAAAAACATTGAAAAAGCAAAAATGAGTTTTGGTGTATAAAAGAGGAAATGATAGTAAATCAGTGGACGATCACAGCATGCTAAAGATATGAAATGTCAAAAGTGATAAACGGTCTCACTAATGATATGCCAGTAGGTTTTTGCACATTCAGTAGATTGTGACGAGATATAAACCTAAATTCAAACTTGCTTATATCGTGGGTAACATCTCTCGGATATATGGGTAACCCCCGAAATCTCGTTTGAAAGATTCCTTTTTTCTGATATACTAGGTTTTTATACTCAGTGATATCTGGGGTATTATTCCGGGACTTCTACTGAACGGTAGTTCTGACCTAGTCCTCGAATAATACTTTCTGCAAATGCTTGAAACATAGCATCACCCTCAGCATATATGATAAGACAATAAAATTGCTTAGCAATGCTGTTGTAAAAAAGATCCTCTAAAGGGGACACACCCAAAAGTTGAGTCATGATCTCTCTGCTGAACGGTAGTTATGAGCTGAGCTCTCATGATTCTTCATAAATTATTAACCCCTTACAGATATCATTGGTGTTATACTTACTTGTAAGACTGAATATTGGGATCTGGTTACGGGAGTATATTCTGAGGTGGGACACGCGATTAAGTTTAAGTATCTAAGACATTAAACTCGTATCTCGAAGCAGTTGAACTTTGTGTGAAAATTTAAGTGGATCAGTATACTGACAATTTATGTGAATCGTTTAGAACTTAAAATGTCAAAAGCTTAACGGTGCTTGTGATTTGTTTCATGAACTGATATGATCCTCTTACACAAACTCACAAAAATATTGTCTGTAGATATTTCTTTACTGCATTTCTTTAAAATCAAAAACCCAAAAATATTGTGTTTTAGCTTAAATTTTGTAAAATACAAAAAGATTTTCGACAACTGATGTTGAAGAGCTGATATTCAAAATTCGAGTGCTAAATATGATGAACTACATTGGATTGGGAGAGTTTGTTGAAAACTTTGAATGTTATATACAAATGTTTTGAAAGTTTGAGGGGTTAGTTAATCAAGGTCATTCATTTGAACTTGATGTAACTATACAGATTGATGAATGAATGATTTCTACCAGTAAGTTTCTTAAATCTAACTGTTATAAAATTGTGAAAATTATGTTGAGGTAGAGGATGTGCAGGTTAAACAGGTTTCAAATCCTGAGCAAATGCAGAACAAAGCCAGGAATTAATCCTGAAATTGTGAATCTTGTGAAAACCAGACTACGATCCCGACAGCTGAGTCTAAGGAGAAGTCTGAAGACAAGCTCAACGCAAGAGGAAGCGTGGATTCAAAAAGCCAGATAAATATTTTGGAGGAGCTTGTATACGGAAATCCAGGTGTCGATCCCAAAAGCACGGAAGCTTGACGAAAGGGGGAGCCTAAAGAAAGAGATTACCGAGAGGGGGAGCAACGGAAGCTCGAAGACAGATCCACGGGGATTCTGTTCAAGATAGAGAAAGACAAGATGCTACGAGATTGACTATGGCAATATCCAAGGGGGAGTCTGTTAGTGCATTATCTGTCTATCGCCTTCGTCAATCTAGTACGTAGCAGAAACCGAAGAAGTCTAAGCTTTTATTGTAATATCTAGTTAAAAGGGCAAGGTGGCAAACTTGTAAATAAGGAGAAATCCTTATATTCCTTGTGCCTATAAATAGGGAGTTATAGTGTTAGGTTGAAGACTTTTGCTCATTTGGTGATTTAGAAGCTTAGAACTTAGAGAGAGAAAGTCTCTTGTGTGATTCTCGGCTATTGTACACGACATATTATTCAATAGAATCACGTCATTTGTACGTTCTTGTGTGTTCGGTCACGCACGTTCACGGATTTCGCACGTCGAACGTTCGTTACGCAATCGAACGGTGTCAAAACCGATGAAAACTTAATTTTTATGAACATTTAAATATATTAATAAAATGATAATATTAATGGTATGTTTAGTGTATTAACGTACAGATGATTTTTCATCTGTATTTAAGTTTAAGTTTTATTTGCACTTTGAGAATTCAACTGACAGATGATGATTGGTTGAAAATGCTTGATTGGATTGATCTTACAAGTGGTAAATCAGGGACATTAAGTTGTATCTGATTTCCTACAAGTGGTATCAGAGCTCAGGAGGAAGAGATTTCGCAAAAACAGCTCGTTTTCATCACTAATTCTGTTTCTACACCATTCTTTTTCGAAATTTAAAATTTTTTTACGGTTAAAAACGGCTCAAACTTTCACACATTGTGCGCATACATGTATTAACAAATCCGTACTAATAACCGTGATTCAATTGATTATGATGACGTGTACAAAGCCAAGAATCACATGGAGAGACTTTCTCTCTCTAGACTTTCTCTCTCTAAAATCTAAGCTTCTAAATCTCCAAATGAGCAAAGTCTTCAACCTAACACTATAACTCCCTATTTATAGGCACAAGGAATATAAGGATTTCTCCTTATTTACAAGTTTGCCACCTTGCCCTTTTAACTAGATATTACAATAAAAGCTTAGACTTCTTCGGTTTCTGCTACGTACTAGATTGACGAAGGTGATAGACAGATAATGCACTAACAGAGTGATCACTAATCTTAGCTTGGTTTTCGATTTAGTCTTGATTTACCCTCTTGATTTGGTTGATTTTGTGTATTTTAGGGTTCATTAGAGAGAGCCCTTTTTCTCCTGTTAAAACTCACGACCAGAACACACACTTGGGTGCGTGTTTTGGTGTTTTATTTTTATTAAATAAAACCCTCTTTCACTTTATCCAACTTTAGCCCCTTAACAAAGTGTTGTAAAAGTGTTATTAACCAAGTTTCATTGACATTTTATAACACTTAACTAACTAGGTTGTTATTCTAAGTTACTTAGTGGGCTCAGAAAGTCATAACCCGTTTTTATTTTAAGTCCCGTTAACTCGGGCCTTCTATATACTTTGTTTTCTCAAAGTATTTATTCTCCTTTATAATTAACATAACGTTTATTTATTTCAATCTCACTATTTACCGGGTTAATTTTTACCACTAACGGTACTCTTAGCCGTCTTTACTATTAACGTGGTTTGATTACCAAACCCGTTTTTGGGGTGTTACAAGATGTGACAAGAATAATGTAATCCACGTAGATAAGAAGGTATGCGACATCCTGACCATGACGATAGACAAATAGGGAATTGTCTGACTTGCTTTGTGTAAATCCTTGTAAAGAAACAAAGTCAGTGAATCGCTGGTACCACGCCCGAGGGGCCTGCTTGAGACCGTATAAATATTTCTTTAAGCGGCAGACGTGATCTGGATAATCTTGATGATAGAAACCCATCGACTGATACATGTAAACAGTTTCTTCCAAGTTGCCATGAAGGAAGGCGTTGGTGACGTCTAGTTGATGGATTTGCCAAGATTTAGCCAAAGCAAGAGATAAAACCAGACGTATTGTAGCCGGTTTGACAACAGGACTAAACGTCTCCGCACAGTCAATACCAGTCTGCAGTTTGCGTCCATCACACACCAGACGAGCTTTATATCTTTCCTAGATGCCGTCAGACCTGTATCTATGTTTAAAAAGCCACATGCTACGAATTATGTTCATGTTTGGTTGTTTAGGCACAAGCTCCCAAGTCTTGTTTTTAATAAGAGCACTAAATTCGTTAGTCATGGCATCGTGCCACTCGGGGGTGGCTAAGGCATCCTGAGGATTTTTGGGTATCGGAACGACAACAATGGTATGGAGGTTAAAAGCTGTTTAGGTTTAGTGATACCGCTCATAGAGCGGGTGTGGATGGTACGAGAGGGAGGAGGGGGTGGAGGTGGGATCGAAGAGTGCGAGGAAGACTGTGTCGTAGGTGAAGGATAGGGGTAAGGAAGGGGAACTGAAGTGGCAGATGGGCAGAGTGGAACGGGTGAGGTTTGGGCTGTTGGTGCTGAAGGAGGGACGGCTGGGCCTAGTGGGCTGGTTTGGACCGAAGCGCCCTGGGGGGTACGTGGGCCTGGTGGTCTGGTTTGGGCCGTAGGAACAGAAGGTTGGGTAATAGGTTGTGGGGTGGTTTGGGCTGGAGTAGTAGTAGGGTGGCCAATATGTTCCCACAAAAGGGTGTTTATGGTGGGATTTAGAAACTCATAGGAAGGAGGCTTGGTGGGGCATTGTATTGTGTAAGGGAAGATGGACTCCTCGAAGTGAACGTGTCGAGAAATGATTAGTTGGCGGGTAGAGAGGTCGAGACACTTGTATCCTCGATGGTTGGAGGGGTACCCGAGGAAAACACATGGTTGGGAGCGGTAGGTGAGTTTGTTGATGGTAGTGGATGGGGTAACGGGGTAACAAAGACACCCGAAAACACGAAGGTGTTCATATTCCAGAGTGCACTTGTATAGGATAGAAGTGGGGGATCGAAAATTTTGGGTTTTATTAGGTAATATGTTGAGTATGTATGTGACGGTTTCAAGGGCATGGTACAAAAAGTTGGGTGGGAGAGAGGCTTGTGCTAAGAGGGTCCGAAGCATGTTATTGATAGTGTGAATTTTGCGTTCGGCTTTGCCGTTTTGGGATGAAGTGTAGGGACATGAAAACCGAAACTGCATGCCGTTTTGATTACAGAAATTGAAAAAATTTTGGTTCACATACTCTTTACCGTTATCACACTGGAATTGTTTGATTTTGCGTTCAAATTGAGTGTGAGTATGGTTGTGGAACTTGGAAAATATGTGATTTATTTGCAATTGGGAAGGTCCATAAGAAATTAGTGAAGTCATCCAAAAAAAGTATGTAGTAGCGATGACCACCTGTGCTAATTATGGGCGAAGCCCAAAGGTCAATATGAATAATATCAAATGGAAAACGAGTACAATTAGGAGAATCATAAAACGGCAATCCAACACTTTTACCAAAAATGCAACGTTCACAAATAGTTTTATTAATCTTCCCATAATCAATAAATGAAGAAATTTTTAAAGAGTGCAATAATGTGTTGCCGGGATAACCCAAGCGTTGATGCCAGCGATCTTGAGTAACAGCAGTGTAGGCCGATGGTTGGTTGAGGTGGACAGGAAATGGCTGAGTGAGCGGGTAAAGATCGCCAGTGCTATTACATCGAAGGATAGGCGCCTGAGTTTTGAGGTCCTTCACAAGAAAACCAAAAGGATCAAATTCAACAGACACTAAGTTGTCAGTGGTAAGGCGACAGACATAAATTAGGTTTTTGATAATGTTCGGGGCAAATAGAACATTGTTAAGTTTTAAGGTGGAAAAGGTGGTGGTAAACATTGGTTGCCTTTTGCCATGACCGGGATACGCATGCCATTACCAACAATAATATTTGTATTAGTGCACGTATTAAAAGTAGACGTGGAGTATATACCTTGTTCGTTGGCCGAATGGGAAGTGGCGCCAGTATCCATGATTCCGTGATTAGGAGGATTCAAAGCCATGGTGTAAAGAGCTTGCTCGATGTCTGTGGGCGTGTAGCCAGTGTTGTGGGCCTGGTCAGGTCTGGGGCCAAGGATTCCCTGAGAGTTGTGTCTGTTAGGGCGTGAAGGGTACGGGCAGGGTGATTGGACAGCCTGATTTTGCCACGAGTTTGTGGAACTGTTGAGGAGGCCAGCCCATTGAGAGGCGGTCCAATTGCTAGGAAACACAATGTATGGATGGGATGGGGTTGTTGAGTTTTGGCCAGAGCCGCGACCACGATAGTTGGAGCCCCGGCCCCGACCCCGACGGCCACCCCCGCGGTTATGACCACTCCCGCGATCAACGGGAGGGAAGAAGGCAGGTGTGGAAGAAGGACTGGCTGGGGATGAGGCAGACGCCGTGAGGGCAGTGGCGGACGTATGGGTGGCCCGGGTTGCTTGCCGTTTCTTCTTACTTTCATCCATGTTCAAGCGGGACCTAACTTCATTGAAATCAGGCAGTGGGTCATGGTTCTGAAGGAAAGTGGAGATACCGTCATATTGATCCGTGAGACCCGTAAGAATTTTAATGACGAGCATATGATCATCCTCAGGGGAGCCGACACTAGCAAGTTGATCAGCCAGATGCTTGACGTGTTGAAAATATTCTAACATGGAAGAGAAATTGTCTAGGCAGAGGTTAGCAAACTCCTGACCGAGGAAGATGGCCTGAGTGTTCTAGTTGTCATTGAACTCGCTCTCGACGGCTGTCCAGGCAGTGTGAGCCTACTGACGTGGCTGCAGAATGGTGTGGAGAAGGGCAGGGGAGATGGTTGCGTAAATCCACTGAAGCACTATAGCGTCAAGACTGGACCATAAAGCATCAGCGGCAGCAGTGGCAGCCGTGTCGGCGTCCGTGGGATTGGTGTTTGCAGCAGTGGGACGAGGGGATAGGTGGTCGAGCACTTCGAAGGCCTGGCAGTGAACCTTGAAAAGTGTCGACCAGGTGGTATAGTGAGTCGACAGGGTGATGGGGATACGAGTTTTAATGTTGGACACAATCAGCGCCGGATGGAGTTTGGAGTTGGGATCCATGGGTGAAAGAAAAAAAAATACAGGAAAGAAAGAAGAAAGATTGAGTTGGTGAAAAAAGCCGGCGGCTGGGTTAGGGTTTAGGATCGGTGGAAGGAGGATGATACCATAAAGGAATATATTTTCTATGTCTCTATTCACAATGATACAAACTGAATATAAAGGACACAACTCAATCTCCTATTTTTGAAGATATATACACAGCAAATATACAAGATCCTTCCCTATTTACAATAGTGCTAATAAGCGTGCGCCATTCACTGCTCCACGATCTCCAGTCACAGCTAATGACAGACTTGACAACAAGTACACTCGGCAGGCCACATGGCACCAATCACCGTGCCCCAACGTCCCTTTACCTCTGCAAACACTATTTTCGTGTCAGAGGGGATAAACCGAATATTCCTTGTTGGCAACGTCCGGCCCAAGGTCCATCAGCCCATTTCCTTCTCCACACTCTTTGGTTATAAATAATAACCCTCAACCACAGGTTTAAGATCCGTTCTCTCGCTCTCTCACACTTAACACACACTCATTTTATTCCTTAAAGTGATTACTTATTATCACACCAAATGGTGGTTACGAGAAGAACCCCCCACATCTCCTTCTGGTAACGAGGTTCACGATGTTCTTTTTTTTTGCATATTCACTCTCGGATCATCATCAGTCGTTGATTTAGAAGAGATTAAGAATTAACCCCCGCCGAGACTACCTTCTTTAGTTCTAACCCAAGCGGATTAGAACCGGTATTTCTTCATTTGCGCCATCCAATTTCTTCTACAACAAAGTTCAAGTTTTTTCTCTTTAATCAGATTCAATAGTTGATCCAACTCCACCAGTTCCACCTTACGATTCGATCACCAAGTCCGCGACTATAGGGACCACCTCGCACGGTCCCACAACCCATGACAATGGTTACGAACAAGTGGAATACAAAACTGGCATTTTCCACCATGTTGACAGCAGTGTTGTGCGGGCACGTCCAGACTTGTCTCTCAACATAAAACATGTGGATCCCGCCGCGCAACTCATGTCATTATTTCCAGAGGAGGAAACTCCCGCCTCCTGGTTCATGAAGCAACAATCACTGCAATGTATGCTCAAATGTGAGCTCAGACACTACAGCTAGCGCACAACACTCCATGTACATTACAGTACGACACCCTACCTAGCTCCCACGCACCGTCACATGTGTCGGCCGGACATGTGAGTGAGAGTCGTCAGGAACACAAGAGCCGAGATGCTCACCAAAGTGGTGCAGCTGCCCCCAACACCCATGAAAATACGTTGGTCCACATCTGCTTGTAGGCATGGACAATTCTAGATAGCGACTAGGACAGCGCACAGAGGAAATTGATGATACGTATTATCCGACATACGATCATGCATATGACGAAGCTGAACACAAGCGTGTACCCCACCACCAGAGTACAAGATAACCATGCTACCCGCAGACCCCGTGCTCTCGCGACATACAACCCGAATGCATAAGAAAACTATTCGTTAGTGTACAGACCCGCGGCGGCTGTAGAACAGTTGAAGTTCATTCCAAATTTGCTTAGGCCCTGTTGGAAAAGGCAAAACTCCCTCCTAAAGTTGGGAAATTCACGGGCTTATCGGACCCAAACAACCATATCCGGTTGTTCACCAGCGCAGGAGTAGTCGGTTGTTGGACACACCCCATGTGGTGCCATCTTTTGGTCCAAACTCTTACTAGGTCAGCGCACACATGGTTCGACAGTTTACCTGTCAGCAAGATAAACTCATGGACAAACTTGCAAGCCAAATTTCAGCAACACTTCAACCAACAGCGATGTCACGTTAGTGATTCTAGAGACGTCATGAACATCTGGCGCAGAGATAATAAAGGTATCGAAAACTTCATTACGAGATTCAACAAAGGATGCTTAGCGATAGGCGATGTAAGCGATGCATGCATACTTCTGTAAGGCAGTGCATGGGAAGGCGTGCCCAAAGATTGTGACAAAATCATGACAGCTACAAAAGTCTACGCACAGACTAAAAGGGCTCTCACGGGCGGAAAATTCACTAAGTATAACAACAACCGGCGCGAACAGGGTGGGCGCAACAGAAAGGACATGAATTCTACCTGGAAGCGCACCCAGTCCACTGGTCAAGATGAAGAGAAGCCCAACGCACCAATCGATAGTTGCCACTTGATATATCAGATTAGCTACAAATATGAAGCCAAGCATTAAAACAGGAAGAAGAATTGGACCCCACTCACAAAAACTCCAATAGAGATTCTCAGTACATAAAATCACAACTTCAAGCCGACGCAAGCCATGCGCAGCATAAAGGGTCAAGACCCGAATCAGTACTGAGAATAAAACATTTGGTTTCTCATTCCAAACTCGTCTAACTTTAAACAAGTTAAGTTTATTTATCAAATGATATAGAAAAAAACTTTGTTCTCTAATTTATAAATGTTTAATACGTTATCTAAAAATTTATATAAAATATCTTTGGTAAGCTGATACCCAAACAATTTAAAGTAATTGGACGCTTCATTATTTTTCAAGAACTAGAGTTTACCCTAATGAGTTGTAAAGGTATGATCCCGGTGAACTGTGTGAAGCCATCCAAATATCGCAAGTTAAACTTCATCTAGTTACAATTTCAAATCCTAGAATCATTTAAATTTTAGCAAAGTTACTATATTAAAAGTGTGTTGTCTAGGAGCGTTTTCAAGTGTTTATCAACTTAAGATGTTTCTTATTAAGTCGTTTCACCTAAATTAACTAAAATTCAAATAATTTGAGATGTTTCTTATTGAGGCGTTTCACCTAAGTTAACTAAAATTCAAAAAAATACATATCACAATGTCATGATTAAACTCACGATAAAGCTTAAAACAACATTAATATCATTCCCTTCTATTTCTTTTAGCATACCGTGTCACCATCCAAAAATATATGGTTTTAGTTATCTTTAAAAAATATACAAACATAGCACATAGTTTTTTTTTTTTTAATTTTTTACTTTATATGTGTTAGGATTGATTATAGAAGTTGCTAGGCGCTCCTAGGTCGGTCGAATGAGAAGTTGCGAGTACTCGGCCTAGGCGGAGAGTACTAAGGGAGTACTTGAACATGTTAAATTATAATGAAATTAGTTTTCGAAAAATTATATATATATATATATCAATTATCATAAGTTAATTTACTAATACAGTAATACTTATAATAAAATACGTGAATATCAATATAAAAAAAGACATATTCAAATAGTAAACTATTTCAGAAGTTTATGTTCTTCCTTGAAAAATGATATAGAATTATGTTTATTTTTTTAAGTCGAACTCTGCCCAAATTGACCAACTAAATCTGATTCTGAACGAGGTTAAATGTGTTTGATTGATTCAGACTTCAGAGTAATTTACCTATATGTTAAATTTAGAACACAACAACAACAACAACAACCATCATACCCAGTAAGTCCCACAAATAGCAGAGCTACTTATAGGGTCTGGGGAGGGTGTGATGTAGACAGGCCTTGCCTCTATCCCTAGGGATAGAGAGGCTGCTTCCAGAGAGACCATCGGCTCGAAAACGAACAGCAAACCAACACAACAAGTCAAAGAATATAGAAAGAATACAGAAATAAGAAGTCGCCCATTAGCAAGAAAGTGATATGAGTCGCACAATATAATGTAAAATCATGTATCATAGCATACAACATTATTTGGGCATAAACACAAAGTAAATCATGCATAGTAGCATACAACATCATTTGGGCATAAACACAATAAGGCAAACACTGGAAAGGTCCCTTTAAAAAAAGAAAAACCTACGTCCCTGAAAATCCACCTAAGACCATACTACAATATCCTCTAGAAGTCCTTAACCCTAATCATACGCCTCCACGAAGTCCTATCGTGGACCATGTCCTCAGAAAGGTGCAACTCTAGTAAATCATGTCTAATCTGCTCATCCCATGTCAGTTTGGGTCTGCCTCTTCCTCTCCTCCCCTGCACAGTAATAGTCTCCACTACTCTAACTGGAGCCGTCGCTTCCCTCCGCTTCACATGCCCAAACCATCTCAATCTCCCCTCCTTAATCTTCTCCGATATACTAGCCACTCCTAGTCTTTCCCTAAAAACCTCATTTCTTATCGGATCTAACCTCGTGTGTCCACACATCCACCTCAGCATCCTCATCTCTGCTACATCCATCTTGCGCGCTTGTGCCTTCTTGGTAGCCCAACAGTCTGTTCCATATAACATAGCTGGCCTAACTGCTACCCTGTAAAATTTCCCCTTAAGTTTAATTGGGAACCTCCTATCGCACAAAACCCCACTGGCTGCCCTCCATCTACACCAGCCAGCCTGTATGCGATGGGTTACATCACTATCTATGTCACCATCTCTTTGAACATACGACCCTAGATACTTAAATCTAGTTACCTGCGGGACCAATTGATCCTCAATGGTGATTTGGGTTTCATTGTCAAAGGCTACACCGCTGAAATCACAGTGTAGATACTCAGTCTTAGATCGACTAATCCTTAGGCCCTTGCCCTCTAAAGCTACTCGCCACTCTTCTATCCTCTCATTCAGGCAATGTTTAGTCTCGGCAATCAACACAATATCGTCCGCAAAAAGCATGCACCATGGAACTGACTCCTGAATCAACTTGGACAGCTCATCCAAGACAACCGCAAAAAGAAACGGGCTCAACGCAGACCCCTGGTGGAGTCCTACCTCCACAGGAAAGAAGTTTGTATCCCCTACAGGCGCGCGAACAGTAGTCTCTGTTCTATCGTACGTATCCTTAATTATGTCTATATACTTCCCCGGTAGCCCTCGACCCTCCAAACTATCCCAAATCAGTTGCCGTGGGACAGTGTCATAAGCCTTTTCCAGGTCGATAAATACCATATGTAAATCTTGCTTCTTCGCTCTATACTTCTCCATCAGCCTCCTTAGAATATGTATCGCTTCTGTAGTTAACCTCCTTTTCATGAATCCAAATTGGTTTACTGAAACCTGAGTTTCTCTTCTAATTCTAGTTTCAATTACCCTCTCCCAGAGCTTCAAAGTGTGACTTAGCAGTTTGATTCCTCTGTAGTTCCCACAACATTGAGCGTCTCCTTTATTCTTGTATAAAGGCACCATGACGCTGCTCCTCCACTGATCTGGCATTTTCCCAGTCTTCAAAATACAATTGAACAAAATTGTTAACCGTCGGACTCCTTCTTCTCCCAAACATTTCCACGCCTCAATCGGAATGTTGTCCAAACCCACTGCCTTGCCTCTTCCCATCTTCGTAAGTGCCATCCTCACCTCGTCATGTGTGATCCTCCCGCAGTAGACATTATTCTGTTGTCGTCTTTGAATCCTGGGATTGCTGCTATCATGTTGGTATGCCCTACCGTGATTGAAAAGATTATGGAAGTAGGTTTGCCATCTCAACTTAATATCTTGTGCCTTGACTAAAACACGTCCATCCTCTCCTTTGATAAACTTTACTACGCCTAGATCTTGCCTTCTTCGCTCCCTAGAACAGTAATTTACCTATAGATTAAATTAGAACACAATGAACATTAACAACCTCAAGGGGATTAACAAATGGTATCGGGTACCGGTACTGGTATCAAATTTATCAAACCGGATATATTTTTGGTACCAAATCGGTACCGACTTTTGACATTTTCGGTATCGGTTCGGCACGGTATTCACCGGTTTTTACCCTCAAATACCGGTACCGTACCAGTACCGAACCGTACCGTGCCAGGTATATTCAATACCGGTACCCACTTTTGGGGATTTTCGGTAATGGTATTTTCGGTACCGGTTGGTACCGAGCTCATCAAATCCTATAGCAACGTAGCAATGCAAGTAATTGCACCGTTTAGATAACTTTTCATACACACTGTAAGTAAACTGTATTTTGTTTGAATGAGGTTTTATATACAAAACAACTTATTTTGTTTTCTTTTTTGTCTTTTTCTATAATGAATGAATTGTAGCATGTAAAATTAACTTGGATCTCTAGCAACGTAGCAATGCAAGTAATTGCACCATTTAGATTATTTTTCATACACACTGTAAGTAAACTGTATTTCGTTTGAATGAGGTTTTATATACAAAACAACTTATTTTGTTTTCTTTTTTGTCTTTTTCTATAATGAATGAATTGTAGCATGTAAAATTAACTTGGATATTTAGATTATTGATGAGCAAATCATATCAAATCCTGTAATCAAACCAGTATCGTATCGGTACCAAATTTACTATATCAATCATTTTCGGTACCAATTTGGTACCCACCTTTTGGCGTTTTCAGAATCGTTACTTTCGGTTCGACACCGGTCTAGCACCATACCT
>JARYGA010053632.1:0-62418 GCA_030545235.1 Helianthus tuberosus
TTCTGGATCTCCATCTGGGAACAATACTCCTTACGCATCAATTCTTTCAACTCATCCCATGACATAGCATACGCAGCAGTCTCGCCCATTATCTGAACTCGAAGGTTCCATCATGACAGAGCCACATCTTGAAATAGTCCAAAAATGTATGTGATGTCACACCCCGACCGTGTATAACATGCAACCGTGGCGGAAACGTCGGGGAGTGTTGTAACAGAATTATTGTTTCATAACCATGGAAATTAAAGTTTTGTTTTATTTATAAGCAAAGAGGGATTACATTGTCTTAACATGACTGAAACAAAGAGACACAAGAGTAGATAACACTATTAAACTAGTTCTAGCTTTGTTTTAATGTCACTAAGGCACAGGTCCGCCTAAGTGTATCTTGATCATCCTATGCAACAGCTCCTGAAACACATGTGAAAATAGGTACGTCAGCATAAAAATGCCTATGAGATACATAGGTTTTGTGAAAATAGGATTCATGACTTAGGTTTAAAGAAATGTTTAATAAAAATTAGTCATGAATCTTTTTTAAGTGTTTTCTTTTATAAATCATATGAAAATGTGATAAGAAATCAAATTATATAAAAGAAAGGTGTATGGTTAGTTAAATAACCAAGTGAAATGAATTGTATAAAATAAACTGTTTTGTAAAACAATGTCTTGTGAAAAATATGTTATTTATGTAAAATATTATATGTCTAAATTGAAATGGTTTAAATAACACTATGATGTGTAATATCATAAAAGCACTTATATATAGGAAGTACCAGCGGCGTATCCACCATGCTTTTATCATATTACACATGCCTCGTTACTTAAATCACTTACCAAAAAAAAAAACCCACCAAATTGTCTTGTTTAAACCAATTGTCAAATGTTTATGTGTAAATAATTGTCTATTGTCAAAATGTAAATCATGTAATGTGTAAACCAATGTCAAAATGTTTATGTCAAATGTAAATCATGTAATGTGTAAACCAATATCAAAATGTTTATGTCAAATGTAAATCATGTAATGTGTATCCAACTGTCATGTATGGCAAGTGAAATATATCAACTAAACCATAGGTAAAATGTACAAAACAAGGTATTGAAGTAAAACATAGTTTAAATCAAAGTTACGTTTTGTAAAATAAATGCATGCTCTACTGATACAAACATCTATGAGGTATTGTTAAAATGCATACATTCAAGCCTTGAGACTGTGGCGACAAACCCTTAAACAAATTAAAGGTTTATCTGAGTTATGTGTATCGAATTCGGTCATTCCTTCCATCCAAACAAACCTAGGATTTCAGGAACGGGAGTTGTCAATTCCTATGGTACCACTACCTACTAACGAACGGCGTGATCAATGTTAATGAATGTATTTTTGTCCCATTTAAACAAACCAAATGTCATACCAAAATGTAAGCATGTGATGTAAAACAATTGTACTAAGTATGCAACAATGGACATACATAGCATGTGATGTAAAACAAATGTACTAAGTATGCAACAATGGACATATATAGCATATGATGTAAAACAAATGTACTAAGTATGCAATAATGAATATACATAGCATAGAATGTAATGTAAAACAATGCACTAGGTATGCACTAAATGGACATACATAGCGTAAAATGTAATGTAAAACGATGTACTAAGTATGCACTAAATGGACATACATAGCAAAACATAATGAAATCATGTACTATAAGTGTACTAATGAACATAACAAGCATATGATATGAAAACATGGAAAGCACGTAAATAACAAGTAGGCACATATGTTTCACCCCAAAATGTCTGAAAAATGGTAAAAGAGGGGACTATGTACTCACTTGAGATTGCTCAATAGTCTTTGGATAACCACCAAGCAATGCTAGAAAGATCACGGAATCAAACGGCACCTAATATAGGTAACTATGTTAATAAACGGATCTAAATCGGAGGATCGGATAGAATGAGGTTTCGTAAACCAAATGAGTGTAAGAACTCATGTAATATGGTTTAACAAAGCCTATATTCTAAAACGGAATCTATCCTAAGTGCTTATGACCCATTACGACTCGTTTAGGTAGCTTACGCTACTTTAACGCGTCGTTCGCGTAAAACGCGTTTGGACCGCCTAACTAGTCCTATGACAAGTAATATATGCCTTAACATGTATAATATTGTTGCCTAATCAGCTTAGATGTCAAAATTTATGTTACATATGCTTAAAATGAATTTTGGTGTAAAAAGGGCATTTTGGTCATTTTCCTAAGGCATATAAACTACCTATCATACAACTAACTAAACGAAGTAACCATAAGGTATAACCTCGGAAGGTTATTTCCTATAAAACTATGGTCACCTAATGTGTTTGGTCGGATCCTAATGATCGACCAAACGGGTCGAGTTTGAAAGTCTAAGCGATTGTTTAGATCGGTTACCTTACGACCCTATATAAGCACTAAACCTAAAGTGACGAGCTAAACATGTTAAAACATGTTTAACAAAGTTTGAAAACAGGTTTGATAACAAAACAAACGGTTTTGATACCTAAAAGTAGTTTGGTTGCAAAATACGCAAGAATACGCATTTTGACCGAAACTACGACTCGTCACTATGCCTAGATAACGTGGTAATCAGTAGGTATAGTCACAAAGGACTATGACTATCGTGATTACGCTCACGTTACAAAGTTCAAACGAACCTCGTGTTGACCATAAACTGGTCAAAGCTGAAAGTCATTTGCACATATGGGGAACAGCTGGATCAAGCTGGAAACCATTTTCTGCTGACCTGGGGATACTTTACAGACCGTAAAGGGACCCATACGGTCCGTAAGCTTATGTAATGCTGGTAGGAAGTTTCACAAAATGGCAGAACAGGCCCCTGAGTCTCCGAACTTGATTTTTGATGCGTTCTGACACGTTTAAGCCCCGTTAACCTCATTTTAAGGCTCTAAAATGAAGTTAAAGTATAGGGAACTTAAAATATGCTCAAAAATATCTCGGATGTTGGTTCGTTTGGCCGTACGGTTGTGTTGTTCGGTTAATTACGACGGAAGTCGTAACGGACGCGAAAACGATCCAAATTGTGAAACGAATGAAGTTTTAGCATACCAATCACTAAAATAAAATATTTTAATGATTACAAAATTTTTGGATGTCCGGATGTATTCAGAACGTAAGATATGCGCCAAAATGCAAACTTATGCATTTTTTGACACTTTTAGTCCCTGAATGACCAAAAAGTTTATTTTAGCACATTGAACCCCTTAAAGCCTATTTCTAAGCTATGTAAAGGATATTTATGGTATGTTTAACTTATGATCATATTCTGGAATGTCCGTTACAGTACGAATCGGCATACTTTTGCAGTTTGTCGAATTTAGTCCCTGTAAGCGAATAAACTTGATTTTGCCATACCAAAGCCTTCAAAACTTATTTCTAAGTTATGTAAAGGTTATTTAAGGTATGTTAAGGATAAATTGATGTTCCGGAGTATTTTTCGTGTTAAACTGATTATGTTTACGCGATATAGAGTTTGAAATGGAACAAAAATCAAACCATGCAAAATGTTAAACACAAATAAACAAATATTGGGATCAAATAACATTGTTTTATTGATAACTGAATTATTCAGAGTATATACAATGATTACAAGCACAGATGTCACATGTGACCTTTTGCTCTGGAGCACATCCGCTCATTCACAAAACAGAATCCATATTCTCAACCCATTTCATAAAAACTACGGCACCCCCAGTGCCGTAGAAGTTCAGAGGCTTGCAGTCTAGAAACTGCTTGTAAGTACAGCCTGTACTCAAGCAATATCATCGCAGAAAGCATTAGCAAAGCACATTTGGGAATATCCGAACGTATTGCAATGTGTCTTAGGTGACTTAAACATTACCGTTAGGTGGGTTATTCCCTGAGGTGTTTCCGCTGTGTCTGTAGCGAAGAACCTCGTGCCGAGCTATAGCTCGTGAGATATGCGCTTGCTATTCTGCCTCGGTCAGCCGAATGATCTCTTAAGGAGACATCTTTTAATAAGATTGTATGGGTCAGGTCTTATTTGGTTAGGAAAATGTATACAGTTGTCTAGAGGTCGTGTGTACATACACATAATAAATTATCATATCAACCAATCAAGAAATAGCATAATCATAGCATAAACGAGTAAATGGGAATATGCTATGGAATCCTAAGATTAAATGGACGGATATGGGTTCCAATCTATGGAGGACTTAGGGAAGTGATCCTTCAAGAAGCCCATAGTTCCAAGTATTCTGTTCATCCTGGCTGTGATAAAATGTACCAGGATTTGAAGGCAAATTATTGGTGGATAGGCTTGAAGAAGTCTATAGCCACTTATGTAGCCAAATGTCTGACATGTGCTCAGGTTAAAGCCGAACACCAGAAACCGTCAGGTTTGCTGCAACAGCCTGAACTTCCCACCTGGAAATGAGAAATGGTGACTATGGATTTTATCACCAAGTTACCAAAGACAAAGCAAGGAAATGATACTATTTGGGTTATAGTGGACAGATTGACCAAGTCAGCCCACTTCTTACCTATTAAGGAAACACACAGCTCAGATAAGTTAGCTCAGTTATACGTGGATGAGATTGTATCTCTCCACGGAGTGCCAGTGTCTATTATCTCCGACAGGGATACGAGATATACATCGCATTTTTGGAAAAGCTTTCAACAATCCCTAGGCACTCGATTAAACTTCAGCACCGCATATCATCCTCAGACGGATGGTTAGAGCGAGCGTACAAGTCAAACTCTGGAGGATATGTTAAGATCTTGTGTTATTGATTTAGGTGGAAGTTGGGATGATCATCTTCCGTTGATTGAATTTTCATACAATAATAGCTATCATTCAAGTATTCAAGCTACACCTTTTGAAGCTTTGTATGGAAGGAAGTGCAGGACGCCAGTTTGTTGGGCAGAAGTTGGAGATGTCCAACTAACAGGACCTGATATAGTCCTGGAGACGACATATAAGATTGTGCAGATACGTGATCGTCTTAAAGCTGCCAGGGATAGGAAGAAAAGTTACGCAGATAAAAGGCATAAACCTCTGAGATTTGAGGTAGGTGACAAAGTGTTACTTAAGGTGTCACCCTGGAAAGGGGTAATGCGTTTTGACAAGAAAGGCAAGTTAAGCCCAAGATACATAGGACCATTCGAGATCATCGAATGTGTCGGAACAGTGGCTTACAAGTTAAACCTGCCTGAAGAGCTCAGTGGAAGTCATAACGTGTTCCACATCTGCAATCTGAAGAAGTGTCTAGCTGATGAATCGCTAGCCATGTCACATAAGGATGTGCATATAGATGAGAGCTTAAAATTTGTTGAAAAACCTTTGTCGATCGAGGATCGACAGGTTAAGAAGCTTCGTAAGAAGCATCTACCGATTGTGAAGGTTAAATGGGATGCCCGTAGAGGTCCCGAATACACGTGGGAGGTTGAATCCACAATGAAACAGAAGTACCCTCATTTATTTCAGTAAATCTCGAGGTCGAGATTTCTTTTAAGGGGGTGAGGATGTAACACCTCGCAAATTCACGTCCAATATATTAAAGACACGTGTCATGAACGTTAAACGTTTTATAAACCCGGATCATATTGAAAGATAACTAAGGAGATTAAAAGCGTCAACATGTTAATTATTACCTCTGAGTGACCTTTTTAACGTTACCGAACCTTGGTAAAATAATTATAAACTTTCATAAATATCCGATTAGGACTTCACATGCATCCGGCTAAAATCTCATAGTAACTAATGCAAATATTCAAATATGGGATCCTATGTGTTTATACGAAAATTTCTCCATTTCTTGGCTTCTTTCAAAATTCCAAAACAACACATATGCATGGCAACACTTTCAAGATTGACCAGACCTGATCAAGTGGACCCATTATGATTATAATGACTAAAGATACGAGTTATAAGAGATTGCATGGTCAAATGTTAGAAGTTCACAAGTTTTTGTCTTCTGACCGAGTCTTACGGACCGCAAAGAGACCACCTTACGGATCGTAAGGTGGCTGAACTGGGCGATAAAGATTAAAAAGCGGATACGGACCGTAAGGACCTTAGCTTACGGTCTGTAAGACCTGTAACTGGGCAGAAAATAGTGGACAACTACAGGTTCAGTCGGTTCCACCGCCTTAGATGCATGGTTTTCGAATTCAGGGGCTGCACCAGTGGTATTTCATGCATAGAGGACACTTGGACTCATCAGGGATCAATGGTAGACTTATGTGGAATGATCTTGTGCAATTAAACTTCCTATATAAGGAGCCTTTGTTGCAACATTGTTCTTGCACATTTGAAAATCATTCTCATACACTCTCTAGAGCTCTCTGGGCTTCAAGCAAGCTTCCTTCAGATCATAATTCGTGCTAAGGACCATTGTGAGTGTTCTTAGCCTTCCTAATTCAAGTTTTATTAGTCTAATGATCAAAAGTCAAAGCCATCGTAATTAAGCTTTGACTTAGTGATTAATCACTAATGGTCCAGTCATTTTTTGAATTGAAAGTGGCTATGACTTGGTAATTATGTGGGTAATAAACCCTTAAAAGGGCACCCTCTGATTTCCACTCTAACTAGGTCAATTGTCGGGTCAAACTTAATTATAAAAAGTCAACAGAAAGCTATTTTGCAAATAAACACATAATTAACAATGTAGAAGCCATGAAACATGTTTTAACACTTGTATAACTTGGTAATTAATGTAAGAACATGTCTAAGCACGTTCAACCCGACAATTTCAAGTTTAGGCTTGGTTCGGAACCGAAAGTCGCAAGAGTAGACTTTTGCTTTGACTTTCAGTTCTGACCCGATTTAGCTTAGTTTAGATATGCCTTAGAGTTCCATTAGGACCAGGTTATAGGTTAGTATAACTCTCTGAGGTTATACAACTTGGTTCCTAATTTATCCGATTCATTTGCATGTTTCCGTTAATTGCTTAAATGTTGACCATTATGCCCTTTTGACCTTAAAACGAGATTTTTGACGATGTGAGAGGACAAAAACCTTTATTACTAATTTATAAACATGTCCTAAAAATTTTACATCAGTTTGAGGTCTAAATTAGGAGTTATGCTCAATAGCGTAAACTGAAAGCTTTTTATTTATTTAAACGGTATTTGTGCATAAAGCCTATTTAAACCCAAATTTCGACACCAAACTTTTTACCCACTAATGTAATATAATATTTTGGTATTTTTGAAGATTTTTATTTATTTTTAAACTAATCATAACATATGGTTATTGCTTTGATTCGGTAATTGTCGGTTATACCCTTTTTGCTAATAAAATGAGTTTTACATAACATATTGATACCAAATCTTTTGCTACTGATTTTATATGATAAATAAAATATTTTAAGCCTTCTGGACTGATAAAAATCTTAGCTTTCCTTGAATAACCCGAAAATCACCCAAAACCGACTTTTGCACGTTTTAAACGCATAGTATGGGTTAAAACTGTTTATGGCATATAAGACTTAATACCTACTGATGTTTTAAGTAAATTTTTATATTTTAACAGTAAGATAAAGTTTTAAACTCATATTTCCCATTTTGACCTTTAAAGCTTATGTGAGATGACCAAAATGCCCCTACGGTGCATAGTTTGGTTGTAAATGATAAATTTCACATATATGAAATACCTTAATGATATGACTTGCAAAAATGAATATTTTTACTGATAATTTTAGACCAGAACCTCAGATTAATATTTAACCTCTTTTATAAGCTTTAAAATGACCAAATTACCCCTACGGGGCTTAAATTGATTTTAAATCCGTTTTGGGCATAATGGAAGATATCCTACTGATATCACAACATATTTAAGGCATATTATCTTAGGAAACCTGCTCATGACTCTTTTGGTTACCCGTTATGCATTTATCGCGTTCGGTACGGTTTATGTAACTAGTTTGCATAAATTAGCCGAAACGGGTCAAACCTTGTCATTTTCACTTCAAAATCCAGAATGTGTTTAGTTTACCCATATTATACAAGTACTCATACTTGTCTGGTCAAAACCACATTTTAATCCGGTCTTCGCTTAATCTTGCGTTTTGAACCATAAACCTTTCTTTAAAACTAACCGGTCTAAGTTTAAACTTAAGTAAGGCCGTTAGGAATCTAATAGGTTATTAAAACCTTCATTTCCAGATTTAGGGGACCAGTAAAAGCTACCTGTACTTACTTGATTGTATACGGCTGGGATAAATTGTATAATTTGCTCAGATAAATACTTTTAACTTATTTTCCCTTATACGGGCTTGGGGTACGATATATAAAATACCGCTTGGTCGGGTATTGAATTTTTAATTGTATGAAGGTTAAATTATTGAGATAACCCGTTTAATCTGTTTTTTTTTATTCTAAGCCTTTGGGGGGTTAATGACCATGTCCTGGATATCCTCGGCTCATTCATTGAAATGGCCACGACTTAAGCACGGGGTGTAGGCATACACCTGCCAGCGCGTATGTAAAAATAATGTACCCACCTGTTCGAGAATAACTCGACGTGGGATATGTTATATGGTGTGTCTATTAATCTTTAACCCAGTTTTCAGCCCGGACTACTGAACGTATAAAAAACATGTAATTCTTTAACAAGTTTATTTTTAAATAATTATCCCAAGTTATAAAAGATATTTTGAGCCTTGTGCATTCAAATCAATTTTCTTAAACATTTTCAAAATGAGTCGGTTAATTGTATTTACCAGTGTAAACTGACGTATTTTCCAAAAAGGTTAAGTGCAGGCATGTAACAATCCTTAATAAACCGACATCCTCGAATATTTTTTTCCCGACACCCTAATATATTTTAAAATATCCCAATATGTCTTTAATTACACCCCATATGTGAAAACCGAGCCCGAAATATAATACAGCATTAAAAATAAATTAAAAAAACTGAAAAGTAAGTTGAGGCTGGCCGCGTAGAACCCACCCACCTCAACCCTTACGCGGGCCGCGAGAGTCTCAGAAGGTGGCGCAGCCCGGTGTGGCCACGTGGCCGATGCGTGTTGACCCTACTCGCTGACTCGGACTAGCTACTCGTTTGACCAGGGTTGACGCGGGCCGCGTAACCCTTGTCTCTTCTTTACGCGGGCCGTGTGAAGATCAGTTTCAGCAACTATATAAGGAGGCCTCGGGATTTCATTTTCGTCGCTCAAATCTTTTCTTTCTTAAACGAATTCTGAGTAGTAGACATAATACGCGGGTATTATACCCCCCTAAATAGCGAAGTTCTGCTCCGTTGTAAATATTATAACCCCTGGATACGTATTAGATACGCTGCCCGATTGATCTAGGGTTCCGTAACGGCTGTCGTGGTTCTGCCCGACGTAGTCGTTGGAATGCGTCTCGGGGAGGGTATTACTATTGTTAAAATTGGTTATTAACTAACGCGTGTACATTTGTGTAAATTATAGATTGTCACCAGGAAACCCTTACGAAAAATCTATGACAGCAATGTGAGTAATCCTCTTTTTGTGTAAACCTTTTTGTGAGTAATCTCCTTTTTGTTAACAGTTTTTACAAAACCTTAACTATTTTACAATGCAATTTAGCAATGATTGAGTCTTTGTAATTCTTCAATTACTGCCGGTATGTTGGGGTTTTGTATACAAAATTTACTACACTGTGAGTAGTAAGTCAGGATGACAATACGTTACCATTGGACAATGAGTTAGCCAATGTGTAATATGACCCACAAGTCAGGATTGACAGTACTAATGGAGTAATTGTGTAGATATAAACATTGTAATCGCCCTCAATACTGTTAAATTTAAATTAAATTAATGTTTCTTGATTAAACTGGGATTCACTCACCAGTATTTCCCACTGACAAATGTTTTTAAAACGCGTTTCAGGTAACAAAATGTGAAAGCCAAATAGAAGCCAGCTGGACAGCACTGAAGGCTTGGAAAGTGGCTATAAAAGTTACCTAAATAAAGAAGGCGTTTTAATTTAAATAAAATAGGATGTATTCCTATGAAAACATGTGTAGTATGAACTTGGGTTTTATCCCATTTGTTTAAATGAAAATGTGGTATTTTACTCTGATAAAATATTTCCTAACTACGGTCCTGATGAAAAATTCCGCTGCCCAATTAGACAATACACGATACCACCGAAACTGGCTCGCAGCCGCCCATTCCCGGGGAACTGGGACTGGGGGTTGTGACAGAAGGTGGTATCAGAGCTAAGCCACTGATTCAGCCACAGAGGTGTTCTGCTGATATCAAAATGTGAAGTGTTAGGAAATAAATTACGGGAATACGTGCATAAATGTATTTAATTATTATGTGTTATTTGACTATTTGTTAGTTTACAGTATGAGCGACCAAGGACCATCTGACGCGTATCGTCAATTGTCTGGTTCGCCTAGAAGCGAAGGCACCTCCTCTTCTCAGTTTGCCCTCTCAGGGTACTCTGCTAATACGGAAGAAGGAATCTTTGTGTTTAAGGCTCAGTCAGAGGAGCCATTTCCTCAGAAAAAGTGGGGATTGTTCAGTATAGGGGCACACGAGCGTAGGAGGCGTATGAAAAAGTTACAAGAACAGAGGGTACTAGCAGCAGCTAAGAGAGAGACAGATGCCTATGCCCAGGATATGATAAATAGGGGTATAGCCAATATTCACATCCTAGCCACTACTACAGCTGACCCTAATCTGGAGCAAATAATAGCACCCCAACCACAGCCACCAATCCCTGATCAACCCATGGAGATAGAAAACCCTGAAAACCAAGTAGAAATGCATGACTTCAACCCGGAGGAAATACCTAGGGTACCTGCACCAAACCCCCTAGACCCAAATTACGATCCCTGGTGGGATGAAGTTAGGGACTATGTGCAACGTTGCCCGATACATGAAGACACACCCATGCAAACCATAGGAGTCTATCCAGGTATGGTCCCATTAGATCCCTATTACCACGATGAATATGTTAGGGAGATCTTAGAAGATCCTTACCGATTTCAGGCACCTACACCCCCATATCAGGAACCAGCACCCCAGATTCCGAACCCAGTCCTAGAACCTGCACCCCCAATGAGTGCAGAAAACGTCCAAGAACTTAGGACTTTTGGGGAGGAAATTTTAGAAAGCAGTGAGAGAATGAGACAGGTGGGAGAGCGTCTCGTATGGAAATACGATGAGCGCAATATGGATTTCTGGATGAATCCATATCCTTGAATATGATGGTAGGAGACGGTAATAGTAATAATAATAATAAAATAAAAAAATAAAAAAATATGTGTGTACGGATGCCTACTATTATTTATTTCAGTTGGTATTGTAATTTTATTTCAGTACTAGTGTGTAATAGACGCATAGTATATGAATAGAGTAAAGTCGCAACGATCGACGCTTTTGGCAAAAATGCGTGTCATGTGATTGACTATATTAATATTATTTTGTGATATTAATACGGGGTAAATGTTTAAAAATTCAGATGGCCGACGAAGGAAATCAAGGAAACCTGAATAACGATAACCAGAGTAACATTAACGTGGTTAATGAGAATCCGAGTATCAATAACAATGGAAACCAAATGGATAATAGTGTCGTTCAACATATAGTGGCACAAGGAATCATAGATGCAATGCCATTTATTATTCAAACGAATCAAGAAGCGAATAATAAAAGTAAACATAGCAGTAAGCGACCAACCGAACCATAAAACAGCGTAAACAATGGACCTGTACTTCAAGCTCCCATTCCCAAAAGAAGAAGAACCATGCCTTATGGTTGTTCTTATAAGGAATTATGGTCCTGTAAACCAATAGAATTCTCGGGCAATGAAGAACCTATTGCAGCTCTACGCTGGATAGAAAAGACTGAGGCTGTTTTAAAAATAAGCAAGTGTGCTGAAGAAGACAAAATAATGTTTGCTTCTAATCTTTTTAAGAACTCAGCCTTAGAATGGTGGAACACTATCCTTCAGTCAAGAGGAGGTGATAGGGTTTACAACATGGAATGGAAGGAATTTAAAAATATGGTAGAAAGGAAATTCTGCCCTCCCAATGAAAAGGAGCAGATAGCAAATAAGGTTCCGAACCTTAGGATGACAGGGGTAGATAGTGTTTTGGTCAAAAATTACTTAAGCAATTAAGTGATCAAATTTGTTTTGTGAGGTAGTGTGCTAGTAATACTTTGTGAAAAATATGTTGGTTTGTTAGTTTGCAAAAACAGTTAACAGGATACGGCTCAGGATATCGAGCTGTATCTATAATCAAACAATGAGCAAAAATGTAAAGGTTTACACGTGATGTACGAGGAATAGCCCTTGATCAATCTAGATCTCCGGCATAAAACCTTAGGAGCTGACAATCGTCGGCTGCCTTGTTTTTCTTATTGCTTGAATAACCAGGATACAGTGCAGGATAATGCTCAGATCGCTACTAAGTGTTACAATGATTGCAAGTGATGAGTGTTAATGTGTGATTGTTGCTGGAAAGAAGAGTGTGAGAGTTAGAGAACTCGAATTGTGTCCTATGGATCTGGCAACCCCTTTATATAGTTACAAGAAATAACAAACTATGCTAAAAATCCGGGATATTCCCCTATTATTCCGGGATCCTGTGAATATTCCCTTTTGACCGTTGTAAACCCCTTCTCCAAGCTTCCAACGTCTTTCTTGTAACCACCTTGACCTATTCTTCAGGGAGACCAAGCCTCATGACCGTTTGTACCTTGCAGCCAAAGCAAATTGTTAACAGTATGCAGGATACCCTCGCAGGATGTTACCAATATCCTGGTCTAGTATCCTGGCAGCGAAAATAGACATATAAAGTCAGGATATAATTTCGGGATATAGGTTAGAAAATTCCACCCACAACAATTGTCCCCAAAAATATAGCTGTTAGGATCCTTTAACAGATGTATTTTTCCGACGTTATCTGAAGTCTTAATGGATAGAGATGTGATGTGACCTGATGCAGCTTTCAAGGCTAGTATTTCTCATAGTTAGTTATCTTCGCCCTATATCTTCTACTTTCTTCTTGTTAAATATCACATTGTACCGGACCATTCAGGTATTCCCTCTCTCTCTATTCTTTCTTTGTGCATCTTTCCCGTCGTCACCGATCTCATGTCAAAACGCACTCATTCATGCTCCGGCGACTCCAAGCCAACCTTCATGGCACAGAATCTGCTTGGCAAGCCCGAGAAAGAGGTTTTCAATTTTGATAATGCCGACATGGCCGCTCTACGTGCCTCTGGAGCCTTCCCTTATGGTACGTCATCTAACCATTTAATTGGAACATCAGGTCAGATTTTTCTTCAGCTGAGTAGGTTTGTTTTTTGGCTTAGTCACTCAAGTTCAAGTCAGCATTCATCCTCCAATACGTCGGGTAAGGATGTATGTTCCAAATGCATTTCTGCATATGTTTAGTTAGTTGATGTATTAACATATAAAAATTGAAATTACTTTCCTTTTATGTAGATTCCAGCAAACTCATTCCAATTTTCGATCTGGAAGAGCTTGACAGTTTCCCAGCAACCGTTCCAGTAAAGAAAGAGCCTAGCTCCAAGCCTTCCATAGCATCCAAGCCTTCAACTAGTCCTAAACCTGCAGCCATGCCCAAGCCTTCCTTAGCAGCGAAGCTCCGTGCTTCTAGTTCCCGTAAGAGGAAAGAATCTGATTCTCTTGTCATCGCTGAAGTCTTTTCCTACGAGAACCTTGGTTTCATGGAATCTAGCCATTTCATGACTTCTTTCCTTAACCAGGTAAATATCCTTATCCTACATCCTGCACACATATGCTGAATCGGTACCCTGGTTAGATTATATTAACAATACCTGAGTTCTGTTTTGTAGGGTCTTGAGCGTCTGACGCATCTCTACACCGAAGCTTGTGAAACTGTGAAGACCTCGGAGGCCAAGTTGAAGAAAGCTAAGATCACTATCGTGGATCAGGGGAAGATCGTCGCAGCCAGGTCACAACATTACGAAGATAAGTTAAAAAAGGTGACTCTGGATGCCGAAGCTGCAGTGAAGAAGGCCACTCAGAATGCTGAGATCGAGCTGGTTGTCGCCGAGGTCCAACATAAGCAAGATATGGCTTCATTCAGGGATGGCCTCAAGGGTTTCGTCGTAGTTTCCCTCCTTCAGGCCAGGCTTAAGATGGTTTATGAAGCCAGGATAGCGGGCTTTAAATGCCCAACCTGGACCGTTGATGTCTGGGAGAAGAAACTGAAGGATCTTGGTTGCAGTCCTGTGACGTATCCTGCCAAGCCGGAGATTGGCGAATCTTCTAAGGCGGGTGAGACGGCGGAAGAAGCTGGTGACGGTGGAGCTGGTGCTACCCCGTGAGAGGGTGGCAAAGTGAGCGATAATGGATATGTATGCCTACGCCGGAGCCCGCTTTTTTAAGTTCAATGGTTGTTGGTTGTTGAACACTTTTCTTTTTCTTGCATGTTGAACGATTTACTTTCCTGCACTTTAGACATTAGTACAATATGATGACCAAGGGTGGAGGGATCCTGAGTTTCAGGACGAAGCCCTTGGCCGTTGATGTGAATATTATAACAGTTGAAGGTGGAGGGATTTTGAGTTTCAAAACGAAGCCTTCGACTGTTATCTTTAATATGCTTTAGACTTTGTTGTACCCTTGGTGGATGGGTTTTGGTTTAAAACAAAACCAAGGGTGCAACCTTTTGAATCGATAATATAAGTCTAACTTTTGACCTTATCTTTGTGTTGTTCTTGCATCTTATTGTTTTTATATTATGTGTTATTTGCAAAAATCCTTAAAAATATTTTTCTTTTATAACTTGAAAAACACTTAGCGAATATAAAAATTTGGTATAACACAAACTCCCATAGTTAACAAGTTCCATTTTTTTTTTTAGATAAGGGTCTTATACTTAGAGAAAATTTAAACAAGAATCCATACCAGAGAGATTTAGGCAAACACTTTGTAATAGACCTTTGGACCATTAACAATGTCCCTAGTGGGATATAATGTTGGCATAGGTTTCCTTCTTGCTCCAGCATAAATGTTCCCAGTAGGATACAGTATCAGCATACGTCATGTTCCATCACGGATGTCCCCTGTCTGTGCGGGACCAGTATGTTGTACCAGGATATGAACCTTTAGCGATCCAGAAACACTTAGGCAATAATTTCCAACCTCAACCTTTGAATCCTTTGCAATTTCCCCGGCATGGATGTCCCCTGTCTGTGCGGGACATTGCATCAATATATGACACACTTGAGTATTTCTTCACTTAGTGATTAAACTTCGTAACTTTTCACCAACCGAAGAACGTGTGTAGACACAATCGTAGTTCGTCATATCTTTGGAACTTGTCAAAAAGTTTAGTTTCACTGGGGATAAACCCTTAATATTCTGGGGGTAAACCCTTAGTATGTTGGGGATAAACCCTTGTTTTCGTGCGCTACAGGCGGGAGTGTATAAACTCCAAGACTTAGAAAGGTGAAAACCTTTAAACCTTAGAGAGTATGAAAATACCCTTTCGTGAGAGAGGGTGATCAATCCTCATATACCTTAAGGATTCAGGATATAGCCAATAGTAACGAAATTGTCAGCCACTTTTACATGAACTGGTCCCGCCACCTTGAACTATTCCTGAATAACTTGCGCTCTAGGCGGGGTGTTTAAACCCAATTCGAAAGAAAGGTGAATACCTTTAAACCTTTGAAGGGATCAGGATCCCTTAGACGTGAGAGAGGGGCCAATCCTCTAACCTTCCGAAGTATCCTGAGTGCGTATCCTGGTGCTATATCCCGAAGCATATTCTGCAAAACACTTATAAGCTAAGGTGGGTGTTAGCCTGACTAACACCCCTCCGATGCTTAAGTCAGTAACAGGTTCAAAACAGTAAATAATATTAAAATTTAATAGAAGAGTCAGAATCCGTACCACCTGAGTCAGAATTTAAATTCCATACTCACTTGAAATAGAGTTTTAGATGTATAGCATTCCAGGATCTCGGTAGCATATCTCCCTCCATATTCTTGAGTCAGTATGCTCCTTTTCCTGATTCTGATTCAACCTCATAGGGTCCTTCCCATTTCGGAGCCAACTTTCCATCAGCAGGATTAGTAGTATTCTGAAAAGCTTTTCTTAATACCCAATCTCCAACATGAAATCTTCTAGTCCTTATATTCTTGTTATATGCTTTAGATATCCTCTGTTGATATGCTGCCATCCTGAGCCTTGCAGCGTCTCTTGTCTCATCAATAGTATCCAGTTCCTGGCATAGGACTTCAGGATTCTGCTCAGGATCCCTAAGGTTGGATCTCGCTGTAGGTATCACCATTTCTGTCGGGATCACCGCTTCTGCTCCAAACACCAAGGAAAACGGGGTTTGGCCAGTTGCACTCTTCACCGTTGTCCTATCAGCCCATAGAACAAAGGGTAATTCTTCTGCCCATCTTCCTTTCTTAGCCCCTAGTCTCTTTTTCAAGTTGTTGACAATTATCTTGTTCGAGGATTCTGCTTGTCCATTCGCTTGAGGATGTACCGGAGTAGACGTGATCATTTTAATTCCCCAACTCTTGCAAAAGTCAGTAGTCCTTTTACTTATAAATTGAGATCCATTGTCACAAATTATCTCAGCTGGTACTCCAAACCTAGTCAGGATATTCCTTTTTACGAAGGATACCACTTCTTGATCTCTAACCTGAACAAATGCTTCTGCTTCAACCCACTTGGAGAAATAATCCGTCATTGCCAACATGAAAACCTTTCCTCCTGGAGCCTTTGGAAGCTTTCCCACTATATCAATTCCCCACTTCATGAATGGCCAAGGGGAAGCGATAGGATAAAGTGGCTCAGCAGGTTGATGTAATATATTACTGTGTCTTTGACACGCATCACATCTTCGAGCATATTCTGCAGCATCTTTTCTCATTGTCGGCCAATAATATCCCGTCCTTAATACTTTTGAGAATAACGATCTGCCCCCAGTATGATTACAACAATCCCCTTCATGTATATCCTGAAGCACTTCTTTGGTTTCGGGATCCTCCAAGCACCTCAGATAAGGTCCTGCAAGAGATTTCTTCTACAAAACATTATTTATAATAGTGAATCATGATACCTTCATTCTTAAGGCCTTAGGGTTCTCATCCTTTGGGATGTGTCCTTCCTTGAGATATTTCATGATTGGAGCCGTCCAGGACTTAGGATCCTGCTTGGGATACTCATCATCAGGATCCTGAATACTTATTACTTCCTTATCCTGAGTATTCGTCGCAGGATATAGGATATGTAATATTGGTATTCGGGTTCCTTCCGGTATCCTAACTGATGATCCCAAATTTGCCAAGGCATCGGCTTCAGCATTATCCTCTCTTGGTACCTGTTCAAGTGTAAAAATATCGAAATATCCTGCTAATTTTTTGAGAATTTCGAGATACTCGATTAACTTCTCTCCTTTAACTTCATAGGTTCCATTAAAATGATTAATGATTAACAAGGAATCAACATATACTTGCAAATTCTTAATATTCATGTTTCTAGCCAATTCTAATCCTGCGATTAAAGCCTCATATTCCGCTTCATTATTAGTGGCAGGAAATTCACATCTAATAGCCTGGGGTAATATGTCCCCCTGTGGCGATTTTAGTAGTATACCTAAGCCTACACCTCTTACATTAGATGCACCATCAGTATATAATGTCCAGCATTCTAAGTTTTCTCCTAGCTGCTGTACTTCTAAGTCTGCTTCATTTTGAAAGTCACTACTGAAATCAGCTACAAAGTCAGCTAAAGCCTGAGACTTTATGGCATTTCTAGGCTCATATACTAAGTCATAAGCACTTAATTTTACTTACCATTTAGCCATCCTTCCCGACATTTCAGGTTTCCTAAGCACATTTTTAACAGGATAATTGGTTTTAACATGAATCCTATGTGTCTCAAAATAATGTCTAAGTTTAGTCGATACCATAACTAAAGCTAATATTAATTTTTCTAAATGTGAATATCTAGTCTCAGCATCTAGTAAACTTTTACTAACATAATAGACAGGATACTGCTGACCTTCATGACCCTTTACCAAGTAATGACTTTATCATCCGTAAGCATGGTCATCCTTGTGGGCGTATCTCCTATTTCCTCTTAGCCTTCCTAGCATGCCTCTTAGCTGTAGAGTAAGAAGTTCCACATATGTCAGATCCCCCGGAGATAAAGTTAATTATCTTAGCATCTGGTGGTGGAGATGTAGCTCTCTCAGGATCTTGGTCAGTATCCTGAGCTTTCTTCTTTCTACCGAGGAATTATTTCAAGTATCCTTTGCTCAGCAAGTAGCTTATCTCCTTTCTCAAGGCTATGCAACCATCTATCATGTGCCCAAAGTCTTCATGGAAGGCACATCATTTAGATTTATCCTTCAAATTTGTATTCCTTGGATTCTTTTTCGGCCACCTAGCTTTGTCCCTCAGTCCCTGCATAGCATATATTAACTCAGGAACATTTACAGAAAAACAATACTCTGAGATTTCAAGATATTCTTCATCGTCCTCATCTTCAACAACATTCACTCTCTTATTATCGTTCTTAGCATATGGCTTTGAACGATACTGTTTGTAGGAAGATTCTGACTTCCTATTTGTCAATTCATATGTTGAAGATGTGTTCATCTTCTCATGCATTTTCTTGTCATCTTCAAGCCTTATGTATCTCAAAGCCCTATTCCGAGCTTCATCTAAATTCCTGCAAGGATTCATTTCAAGATCCTGATAAAATTGACAATCCTTCCGTAACCCCATTTTGAACGCTTGTACTGCCGTAGCAACATCAAGATTCGGGATATCTAGGGATTCTCTACTAAATTTGTTATCATAATCCCTTAGGGATTCTTGTGATCCTTGTGTTATCCTATAAAGATCACTTGTTAGTTTCTCAAAGCTCCTGCTACAAGAAAATTAACTAATAAACAAATTAACTAAATGAGAAAATGATGTAATTGAATAAGGTGGAACATTTAAAAGCCATTTTATGGCCGATCCTATTAAAGTTGAACCGAAGCCTTTGCATAAGCATGCTTCCTTAAGTTCTGGTGGGATAGGGTTAATCTCCATTCTTTCCCTATATTGGGCAATATGCTCTTCAGGATCCGTAGTCCCATCATACAGCTTCATGTTGGGGGTTTGAAATCTCTTCGGGATTTCAGCATCACAGATGGGATACGCAAAGCGGGATATCCTGTGGCTGTCTTGGGATACTTTTGGAATTGGCTGGACCACTCCAGGTACACTGGATATCATGTCCTTCAATTTCTGAAGCTCCCTAGTAAATGTTGACGTCATACTAGCATCCTGCAAAGACCCATTATTGTTAGTAGCAAGAGTATTATTATTTGACATGTTACCGGTCTGAGGATTCTGTCCATATCCTGAAGCATATCCTGAGTTCCTCACAGTTGACATCCTGACCGAGGAGGGTATCTCAGGAGTATGATTCTGAGAATGGCTTGGCACAATATTCCCCCGGTTATCCTCAGTGTAAACTGCAGAACTGAAGTTCAAAGCTCTAGGCTGCAAAGGAGTGACAGTTTCTTTAGCAGGTCTACTTGGGCCGGATTTCAAGAGTTGTATCTCTCTCATCAACATCCTATTAGTTTCCTACTGCTACCTCATCTGTTCCTGTACACTACCAAACAAATTCAGAATTTCATCATTAGAAGCCAAAACAGGACCAGATCCCTGAGTACTGGGAGCGGGGATAACATCCCAAGCCACATGACTTTCAGCTCCGTGTGAAGAAGTTTGCATTCGTGGAGGAGGAGGTAGAAGCACCGAACCAATTGTTGCAGAGGCTGTAGCAGACATGGTGGAAGAGCTCATGTTTGATCTCGAGGCCATTGAAAACAATGTAGCAAAAAGTTTTGACAATAGAAAACCGAGTAATGATCTTACTAAAGTTTTTAGCAAAAATAGCACCACTTGCCCCACGGTGGGCGCCAAATTGTTTTGGTCAAAAATTACCTAAGAAATTAAGTGATCAAATTAGTTTTGTGAGGTAGTGTGATAGTAATACTTTGTGAAAAATATGTTGGTTTGTTAGTTTGCAAAAACAGTTAACAGGATACGGCTCAGGATATCGAGCTGTATCTATAATCAAACAATGAGCAAAAATGTAAAGGTTGACACGTGATGTACGAGGAAAGCCCTTGATCAATCTAGATCTCCGGCATAAAACCTCGGGAGCTGACAATCGTCGGCTGCCTTGTTCTTCTTATTGCTTGAATAACCTGTTTTGGTCAAAAATTACCTAAGCAATTAAGTGATCAAATTAGTTAAGTGAGGTAGTGTGCTAATATTGTATGTGAAAAATGTGTTAGCCAAATTAGATATAAAAACAGTTTCAGGATACGGCTCAGGATATAGAGCTGTATCTATGATCAAACAATGAGCAGAAATGTAAAGGTTGACACGTGATGTACGAGGAAAGCCCTTGATCAATCTAGATCGCCGGCATAAAACCTCGGGAGCTGACAATCGCAGCTGCCTTGTTCTTCTATTGCTTCAAATATCAGGATACAGTGCAGGATGTGGTGCGGATCGACTATGTGTTACAATGTAATTTGAATACAAGTGTTTGAGTGTGGTGTTTGCGGTGAGCTAGAGAGTAAAAGTGTTCGAGAGTGTAAGTGTAAAATTGTGTGCCTTAAACTGATCCGCCCCCATCTATTTATAGTAAAGATAATGTAACAAACTATCCTAAACTTCCGGGATCCAGCGAATATTCCCACTCGAACGTTGAGGACCAAGTCTTTCGGGTTCAACGGCTTCCTCATAACAAATACGCCCGAGTCTTGAGGAGAAGAAGTCCTGATGACCGTTAGTAACTTACAGCCATTAACCTGCACGTGTTTAATTCACTCAACCTTAGGATATCGCCCAGGATGTTAGCAATATCCCCGTCCAGTATCCTGGTCACAAATAAACAATTAAAAGCGGGATATTAATCAGGATATGTATACTCAGAAAATGAGCCATAACAATTGTCCCCAAATATATCGGTTGGTGTACCAATCCAACGGATATATTTCAAAAGTCTTATCCCATAATTCAAGGCATTTAAAACGAACGACGGTCGAGATCACATCATAACCTCCAACACGCTTTTTGCTCAATGGAGATCCATAATGCCCCTATATCTTCTCTCTTCTTGTTTGAAAAGCAGATATTTTCAACAGAGCCTTCAGGTAATTCTCCATTTCTCATTTACTTTCTATCAATTTTCATCGTCTTATTCGTAATGGATGCCGAGACCTTCTCCCAGCAAAATCTTCTCAAAAATCCCGAAAAGGAGATCTGTGCTTTTGACAACGCAGACATCGCGGCTTTGAGAGCTTCCGGCGCTTTCCCCGATAACACGGTCTTTAGACCGTTCGATCGGTCAATTCGATCGGCTGTTTCTTCCATTGAATGGGTTTGCTTTCCAGTATATCCTTTTTCGCTAGGTCTTCGATACCCTTTTCCCGAATTCATGATGCAATTCTTCCGAACCACCTGCATCTCTTTTGCTCAAACCATGCCCATGGTTTGGAGAGTGTTAATTGTACTTAACCAAATCAAAAACCTTCATTGCCCTGATCTCCGCATCGAGGATCTGCCTATTGCTTATCGCCTCCGATCCCACGGCTCTAGCCGGTTCTTGCTTTTCTCGACCTCTAGCAAACCCCTTATTCTTAAAGCTACCAAAAACGAAGACGGATGACAACGCAAGTTTTTCTTTGTCAAACGAGACTCCATTGCTGAGGGTGCCAGCCTTCCGGTGGAATGGTTAACCACCGGTAGGGTCATAAATATTCTCATGGACCGTTAGGTTTTTATCTTCTACTAATATCCTTATTTTTGATCCTTGTGCAGTAAATTTCAAGGAAGTAGCTCCCCCTACCGCTGAATCAGAAGAAAGAATCAATACTGTTTACCAGTTACCTGCAATAGACAGGACTTTCACCACACACGTCCCGAGTTCCAGTCAATACTCGTCATCTGAAATGTCTGGTAAGGATTACTTTTAAAATAATTAGCTAACACAGTATAATAATAAAATAAAGAGTAATAATGATGTAAAACTTTTCCCTTTATGTAGCACCGGCCAAGATCCCTGAAGTCTTTGACCTCGACGAGTTGGACAGTTATTCTGATCAGATTCAGGTCAAGAAAGAACCTAGTCCCAAGGCCACAACCTCATCCAAACCCAGCGGTTCCAAAGCCATCATTATTCCCAAACCTTCATCGGCTACCAAGCCCCGGAGTTCAAGTTCCCGCAAAAGGAAGGAGCCTAATTCCCCTGTCATTTCTGACATATTTCCTTATGAGAAGCACGGGTTCATTGAAGCGAGCGGGTTTATGACTTCCTTTCTTAACCAGGTTAGTATTCTCATATCATATCCTGCGGTTTACATCATTTACAAAGATTTATCAATATTAATACATGTCCTCTTACCTTCGCAGGGTCTTGAGCGTCTGGTTCACCTATATCAAGAATCCTGCAAGCTTAACAAGACGCTTGAATCTAAGCTAGAGGAAGCAGAAATCACAATCTCTGATCAAGGCATGATTGCAGCCGCCAAATCTCGTCATTACGAGGAGAAATTCAAAGCTATGATTCAAGAACACCAAACTGCTCTCAACAAAGCTACTCTTCAAGCCCAGGCCGATCTTGAAGCTGCCCATGTGCAATATGAACGGGATATGGTCAGCTACCGAGAAAGCCTCAAGAGTTCCGTCGTCATTTCTCTCCTCCAAGCCAGGTTGAAGATGGCCCATGAAGCCAAAACATTAGGTTTTGAATGCCCTTCTTGGGATGTTGGTGCCTGGGAGACCAAGCTAAAGAACCTCGACGACACTTCTTCCAAATCAGCTATCGAAGAGTCTTCCAAAACAGTTGAAAAAGCAACCGATGCTGAGAAGGATGCTGAGGCGGATCCCAAGACGGATGCTGCTGAAATCATTATGGACGAAGAAGGCACTACCCCCTAAAGCTTATTCCCTTTAAATTGTTTGAACAATTTTATGCCCTATGAACAATTTTTATTTCTGTATTAAAACAATCTGATAGCCGAAGGTGGATGGGTCCCGGGTTTCAGGACGAAACCTTCGGTTATCAACTAGTACTGATTGTTTCTAAAATAATTTCATCTTTCATTCTTCTTGCTATTATCTTCCGTCTTTCTTAGTATAAATCTTAGCTCTGCAAAAATTTTGTATTGTTATATCCTGATCAATATGCTCAGCGATATATTATAAAAACTTTTTATTAGATAGGACTTCCAAATATTCGTTCAACTTTGTAGAAAGCTTTTTAAAGAGTGAAAAACAATCCACTTTTCCAAAACCGGTTTTGATAATACTTAAATGATCAAAGTTTCAAACTAGTATTAGTTTCCAATATTTTAATCAAATATTCTGAGAAGTATTTAAAAACATATCTTGAGGATACATCAGGATATTTAACCTTTTACCAAAAATTTAAACGATGTTTACAAAGGAAAGATCATACCAGGAATAGGATATAACCCTATTATCAAACCTCAATCCCTTTGCAACTTTTCCGATGAAGATGTCCCCTGTGTGAGATACTTAGTGCATTAGTTCCGAGCCTTATCTTTTGAGCTTTTCATTATTGCTTTAGTGGGAATGTCCCCTGCGTACAATGTCTTCAAATACTTAGAAATCTTCTGAATATCAGTTCTCATTGTATAGATAATTTTTCATGTTACAGGGGTAAAACCCAAGAATGCACTGGAGATCAATTCCTTGTATCCTGGGGAAAATCCCAAATTTTCGTGCGCTACAGGCGGGAGTGTATAAACTCCAAGACTTAGAAAGGTGAAAACCTTTAAACCTTAGAGAGTATGAAAATACCCTTTCGTGAGAGAGGGTGATCAATCCTCATATACCTTTAGGATTCAGGATATAGCCAACAATAACGAAATTGTCAGCCACTTTTACATGGACTGGTCCCGCCACCTTGAACTATCCCTGAATAACTTGCACTCTAGGCGGAGTGTTTAAACCCAATTCAGAAGAAAGGTGAATACCTTTAAACCTGTGAAGGGATCAGGATCCCTTGTACATGAGAGAGGGGGCCAATCCTCTAATCTTCGGAAGTATCCTAAGTGAACATCCTGGAGCTATATCCCGGAGCATATACTGCAAAACATCCTTAGACTAAGGTGGGTGTTAGCTTGGCTAACACCCCTCCGATGCTTAAGTTAGTATTGGGTTTCAAAGACTAAATTAAACCAAACATATTTAAAAAAGATAGAATTCATACCATCCTGAGTTAGAAATTAAATTCTAAACTCACTTGAAATAAAGCTTAAGGTGTATAGTATTCTAAGATCTCGGTAGCATATCCCCTTCCATATTCTTGAGTCTGTATGCTCCTTTCCCTGCTTCTGACTCAACTTCATATGGTCCTTCCCATTTTGGAGCTAGCTTGCCATCGGCAGGATTAGTGGTATTTTGAAAAGCCTTTCTTAACACCCAATCTCCAACCTTAAATCTTCAGGTCCTAATATTCTTGTTATATGCTCTGGATATTCTTTGTTAATATGCTGCCATTCTTAGCCTTTCTGCATCTCTCTTTTCATCTATAGTATCCAAATCCTGACTCAGGGCTTCAGGATTCTGTTCAGGATCACTTAGGGTAGATATTGCAGTAGGTATTGCCATTTTCGTTGGAATCATTGCCTCTGCTCCAAATACCAAGGAAAATGGGGTTTGGCCTATTGCATTCTTTACCGTTGTCCTGTCAGCCCACAAAACAAAGGGTAATTCTTCTGCCCATCTTCCTTTTTTGGTTCCAAGCCTCTTCTTTAAGTTATTGACAATTATCTTGTTTAAGGATTCTGCTTGACCGTTCGCTTGAGGATGTACCGGAGTAGATGTTATCATTTTGATTCCCCAACTCTTGCAAAAGTCAGTAGTTCTCTTGCTTATAAACTGAGAACCAATGTCACAGATTATCTCGGCTGGTACTCCAAATCTGGTCAGGATATTTCTCTTTATGAAGGATACCACTTCTTGATCTCTAACTTGAACAAATCCTTCTGCTTCAACCCACTTGGAGAAATAATCCGTCATTGCCAACATAAAAACCTTCCCTCCTGGAGCCTTTGGAAGCTTTCCCACTATATCCATACCCCACTTCATAAATGGCCAAGGGGAAACAATAGGATATAATGGTTCAGCAGGCTGATGCAGTATGTTACTATGTCTTTGACATGCATCACATCTTCGAGCATATTCTACGGCATCTTTTCTCATTGTTGGCCAATAATATCCTGTCCTTAATACTTTTGAGAATAACGACCTGCCCCCAGTATGGTTACCACAATCCCCTTCATGTATATCCTGAAGTACTTCTTTGGCTTCAGGATCCTCCAAGCATCTCAAATATGGTCCTGCAAGAGATTTCTTGTATAAAACATTATTTATAATAGTGAATCGTGATACCTTCATCCTAAATGCCTTAGGATTTTCATTTCCGGGGATGTGTCCTTCTTTGAGATATCTTATGATTGGAGTCGTCCAAGATTTAGGATCCTCGTCAGGATAATCTGCTCCAGGATCCTGAATACCCGCTACTTCTTTATCCCGAGGATTCGTTGCAGGATGCAAGACATGTATTATTGGTATTTGGGTTCCTTCCGGTATCCTGATCGATGATCCCAGATTTGCTAAGGCATCTGCTTCAGCGTTATCCTCTCTTGGTACCTGTTCAAGTGTAAAAACATTGAAATATCCTGCTAATTTTTTGAGAATATCGAGGTATTCGATTAATTTCTCACCCTTAACTGCATAGGATCCATTAAAATGGTTAGTAATTAACAAGGAGTCAACATGTACTTGCAAATTCTTGATACTCATATTCTTAGCCAATTCTAATCCTGCAATTAAAGCTTCATATTCTGCCTCATTATTAGTAGCAGGAAATTCACACCTAATAGCCTGGGGTAATATGTCCCCCTGTGGCGATTTTAGTAGTATACCTAAACCTACGCCTCTTATATTGGATGCACCATCAGTATATAACGTCCAGGATCCTGAAGGTTCTCCTAACTGTTGAACTTCTAGGTCTACCTCATCCTGAATATCACTACTGAAATCAGCCACAAAGTCAGCTAAAGCCTGAGACTTTATGGCATTTCTAGGTTCGTATACTAAATCATAAGCACTTAACTTTACTGACCACTTGGCCATCCTGCCTGACATCTCTGGTTTCCTAAGCACATTTTTGACAGGATACTTCGTTTAAACATGGATTCTATGTGTCTGAAAATAATGTCTAAGCTTTGTCGATCCCATGACTAGAGCTAATATCAATTTTTCTAAATGAGAATACCTAGTTTCAGCATCTAACAAACTTTTACTAACATAATAAACAGGATATTGCTGACCTTCATGGTCTTTTATAAGAACAACACTTACAGCATTCCCTGATACAGCGAGGTATAGGGAAAGTGGTTCACCATTTTCAGGCTTCATCAATAGACGTGCAGTTGAGAGATACCGCTTCAAATCCTGCAAGGCTGCTTCATGCTTTGCTCCCCATTCAAATTTCTTATTCTTCTTGAGGATATCATAGAATTCCCTGCATTTTTTCGAGGATCTAGAAATAAATCGATTCAAAGCTGCTACTCGGCCTGTTAACCGTTGTACGTCCTTCATATTCGAGGGTGATTTTATATCCAGGATAGCTTTAATCTGCTCCGGGCTTGCCTCTATCCCCCTTTTCGTCACCATATATCCAAGAAACTTTCCTGCCCCCACTCCGAAATGGCACTTAGCAGGATTCTGCTTCATGTTATACTGATCCAGGATATCAAATGCTCCCTTGATATCCTGGAGGTGATCCTCAGCCTTTTTAGATTTCACCACCATATCGTCAATATATACCTCCATGGTGTCCCCCAGCTTATCTTTGAACATCATGTTTACTAATCTCTGGTATGTTGCACCTGCATTTTTCAAACCGAAAGGCATGGCAGTATAGCAATATATACATGTTGGTGTCATGAAAGCAGTATCCTCCTGGTCCGAAGGCTCCATTTGAATCTGCTGAAATCCTGAGGATGCGTCCATGAACGTTAACATTTCATGTCCAGCAATAGCATCCACCATTGCATCGATATGAGGAAGAGGAAATGGGTCTTTAGGATAAGCCTTGTTCAAGTCCGTGTAGTCTACACAGACTCACCATTTCCCATTTTTCTTCCGCACCACAACTACGTTTGCTAGCCATCTTGGAAACTTGACTTCTCTGATCATCTTGGACTTCAACAATCTTTCAACTTCCTCTTGGATAATCGCATTCCGCTCAGGAGCAAATTTTCTTCTTTTTTGCTGAACAGGCTTGAATGATTTGTCAATTCCAAGCTTGTGAGTGATAATGTCTTTGGATATGCCTGTCATATCCTCATGCTTCCATGCAAACGTTGACATCCTGCATTTCAAAAAGTTAGTTAACCGCTCTTCAATATCCTGAGGGATATTGGTTCCTACGAGCACCGAGATATCAGGATTATCCTGATCCAGGATAATTCTCTTCACATCCTGCTCCGAATCCTCCATGATATCCTGGGCCCGCATCTTTAATTGCTATGCTGTACTAGGCTTAGTTGAGGATTTCATCGAGGATGAGTAGCATTCTTTCACTTCTTGCTGATCCACTTTCAACCTTGACAACTCCCCACGGGGTAGGGATCTTGATGCATTGGTGATATGTTGATGGCACGGCCTTCATATCGTGAATCCACGGTCTTCCCAGTATGATGTTATAGCAGGATAAGGAGTCCATCACACAGAAGCATTGTATCGAGTTGACCCCTTCAACATATACTGGTAACTTTATTTCCCCTACGGTATTCCTAGCTTCTCCACTGAAACCAACGAGCACAGTGGACTTCGAAGTAATGTCCATCGGAGATACATTCATCCTCTTCAGTGTTTCCAGCTGAATTATATTGACAGAACTACCGTTGTCTACCAGTATCCTGCGTACAAAATGGTTAGCCACATATAATGTTATTACCAAAGCATCATGGTGAGGATCCCGAACAGTAACCCTGTCATCACTATCGAAAGTGATCACTTTATCAGTTGTGAGGGTAGTCATCCTGACTGGTCTGTCTCCCCTCTCACTCTTAGCTTCCTTTGCATGTCTTTTGGCCGCCGAATACGAAGTTCCACAAATGTCGGATCCTCCTGAAATAAAGTTAATTATCTTGGCATCTGCTGGGGGTGATGCTGCTCGTTCAGGATCCTTCTCGGGATCCTGACCTTTATTCTTCTTTTTTCCCAGCAAGTCCTTCAGATACCCTTTGCTTAACAGGTAACTTATTTCTTTCCTTAGAGTAATGCAATCCTCGGTCATATGTCCGAAGTCTTCGTTGAAGGCACACCATTTGGATTTATCCTTCCAATCAGCTTTCTGCTGGTTCTTTCGAGGCCACCTAGCTTTGTCCCCTAAACCCTGCATAGCATACATTAACTCAGGTATATTAACAGAAAAGCAGTATTCAGATAAATCAGGATATTCTTCAGGATCCTCGTCTTCAACAGCATTCACTTTCTTGTTATCGTTTCTGCCATATGGCTTGGAGCGATATGGCTTATATGAGGATTCTGATTTCCTGTTAGTTGATTCATAGGTTGAGGTAGAATTCATCCTCTCCTGCATCTTCTTGTCATCTTCCAAACGGATATATCTCAAAGCCCTGTTACGAGCTTCGTCGAGATTCCTGCAGGGATTCATTACAAGATCCTGATAAAACTGAGAATCCTTTTGTAACCCCATCTTAAAAGCTTGCACATCTGTTGCAACATCAAGATGTGGGATATCCAAGGATTCTCAACTGAATTTGTTCACATAATCCCTCAAGGATTCCTGAGGCCCTTGAGTTATCCTGTAAAGATCACTGGTTAGTTTCTCAAAACTCCGACTACAAGAAAATTGACTGTTAAATAAATTAACCAAATGAGCAAACGAAGTAATTGAGTGAGGAGGAACGTTTAACAACCATTTTAAGGCTGATCCTGTCAGAGTAGAACCAAATCCCTTGCATAAGCATGCTTCCTTGAGCTCCGGAGGGATAGGGTTAATCTCCATTCTTTCCCTATACTGGGCAATATGCTCTTCAGGATCCGTAGTCCCATCATACGGCTTCATGTTGGGAGTTTGAAATCTTTTTGGGATTTCAGCATCACAGATAGGATATGCAAAGCGGGATATCCTATGGCTGTCTTGGGATACTTCCGGAATTGGCTGGACCACTCCAGGTACACTGGATATCATGTCCTTCAATTTCTGGAGCTCCCTGGTAAATGTTGACGTCATACCTGCATCCTGCAAAGAGCCATTGTTGTTAGTAGCAAGAATATTATTATTTGACACATTACCGTTCTGAGGATTTTGGCCATATCCTGAAGCATATCCTGAACTTCTCACAGTCGATATCCTGACCGAAGAGGGTATCTCAGGGGTATGATTCTGAGAATGGCTTGGGACGATATTCCCCCTATTATCCTCAGTGTAAACTGCGGAACTGAAGTTCAAAGCCCTGGGCTGTATAGGAGTGACAGTTTCCTCAACAGGTCTGCTCGAGCTAGCTTTTAAGAGTTGTATTTCTCTTAATAGCATTTGGTTAGTCTCATGTTGCTGCCTCATCTGTTCATGCACACTTCCAAATAAAGTCAAAATTTCATCGTTAGAGGCTAAAACGGGAGCAGATCCCTGGACACTCCGAGTAGGGATAACATCTTGAGATTGTGAAGAAAACGGCATCCTTGGAGGAGGTGGTGGAAGCACCGAACCAGTAGCAGCAGAGGTTGTAGCAGACATAGTGGAAGAGCTCATGTTTGATCTTGAGGCCATTGTAAACAATGTGGCAAAAAGGTTTGAAAATAGAAAACCGATTAATGATTTTACAAAGATTTTTAGTAAAAGTAGCACCACTTGCCCCACGGTGGGCGCCAAATTGTTTTGGTCAAAAATTACCTAAGCAATTAAGTGATCAAATTAGTTAAGTGAGGTAGTGTGCTAAAATTTACGTGTGAAAAATGTGTTAACCAAATTAGTTGTGAAAAAGGTTTCAGGATATGGCTCAGGATATAGAGCTGTATCTATGATCAAACAATGAGCATAAATGTAAAGGTTGACACGTGATGTACGAGGAAAGCCCTTGATCAATCTAGATCGCCGGCATAAAACCTCGGGAGCTGACAATCGCAGCTGCCTTGTTCTTCTATTGCTTCAAATATCAGGATACAGTGCAGGATGTGGTGCGGATCGACTATGTGTTACAATGTAATTTGAATACAAGTGTTTGAGTGTGGTATTTGCGGTGAGCTAGAGAGTAAAAGTGTTCGAGAGTGTAAGTGTAAAATTGTGTGCCTTAAACTGATCTGCCCCCATCTATTTATAGTAAAGATAATGTAACAAACTATCCTAAACTTCCGGGATCCAGCGAATATTCCCACTCGAACGTTGAGGACCAAGTCTTTCGGGTTCAAAGGCTTCCTCATAACAAATACGCCCGAGTCTTGAGGAGAAGAAGTCCTAATGACCGTTAGTAACTTACAGCCATTAACCTGCACGTGTTTAATTCACTCAACCTTAGGAGATCGCCCAGGATGTTAGCAATATCCCCGTCCAGTATCCTGGTCACAAATAAATAATTAAAAGCGGGATATTAGTCAGGATATGTATACTCAGAAAATGAGCCATAACATAACCAGGATACAGTGCAGGATAATGCTCAGATCGCTACTAAGTGTTACAATGATTGCAAGTGATGAGTGTTAATGTGTGATTGTTGCTGGAAAGAAGAGTGTGAGAGTTAGAGAACTCGAATTGTGTCCTATGGATCTGGCAACCCCTTTATATAGTTATAAGACATAACAAACAATGCTAAAAATCCGGGATATTCCCCTATTATTCCGGGATCCTACGAATATTCCCTTTTGACCATTGTAAGCCCCTTCTCCAAGCTTCCAACGTCTTTCTTGTAACCACCTTGACCTATTCTTCAGGGAGACCAAGCCTCATGACCGTTTGTACCTTGCAGCCAAAGCAAATTGTTAACAGCACGCATGATACCCTCGCACGATGTTACCAATATCCTGGTCCAGTATCCTGGCAGCGAAAATAGACATATAAAGTCAGGATATAATTTCGGGATATAGGTTAGAAAATTCCACCCACAAAAGATAGTAAGGGGTATACTACTACACTCTTTGAATATGCTAGAATAGTACCAACCCTTGCATCACCTGAACCGGTATTAATCTCCCGTTACATCTGGGGATTAATTGGAGAGATTAGACATGTAGTCAAGGCAGCTAGACCTCAAACTATAGAAGAAGCTGTAGAACTAGCAAACACCTTGACAGATGAGTTAATCCGTACTAGAGAAGAAGAACAGAGGAGAAACCTAGCTCAAAGACTTACTCAAGAATTCCGTTCTGGGAATTACAACCGTAGGAATATGGGTTCTACCTCTGCACCTTTCTGCAAGGTCTGCAAGAAAAAGCATTCAGGAAAATGCTCCACTCTTTGCAATTATTGCAAGATGCCAGAACACAAGGAAGAAAATTGCAGGAAGAAATCCAGTAATGGATTGTGCTACAACTGTGGAGAAAAAGGTCATATCAGGCCAAACTGTCCAAAACTAGCCCCAGCTGCAAACAACAAGAACATTAAAAATGCTAGAGCATTTGTTCTAACAAGATGATTCCAGACGTGATAACTGGTACGTTTTTAGTTAATGATGTTTTTGCTAAAGTATTATTTGACTCTGGTGCAAACCAAAGTTGTATTAATACTTCGTTTTGCAAACTTCTAAATCATTCATTAACTAAACTACCACAAGAATGTCTAGTAGAGACAGCTAATGGAGAAAATGTTAGGATTTCTGAAATTTTGCAAGGATCAAGAATAGAAATTTTAAATCAGAAATTTATTGCAAACCTTTATCCCATGAATCTGGCAGAATTTGATGTCGTTTTAGGAATGGATTGGTTAATAGCCAATAAAGCCAGTATTTTATGTGATCAAAAGTCAATGCAAGTAAATTCACCAAAAGATAAAATGATCACAATTAAAGGAGATAAACCCTCTAGATCCACTAAATTCATTTCTGTGATGAAAACTGCAAGTTATATAAGAAAAGGTTCTATAGTGTATTTGATTTTCATAATCATTAACACTAAAGAAAAAGAACTAAAAGACATTCCAGCAGTGTCACAGTTTTCAGATATATTTCCAGAAGAATTACCAGGACTACCTCCAGATAGAGAAGTTGAATTTAGAATTCACCTGCTACCAGGAACAGCACCAATTGCCAAAGCACCTTACCGATTGGCACCCGCAGAGATGCAGGAACTGAAGAAACAATTAGATGAATTATTGGAAAAAGGATTCATACAACCCAGTTCATCACCATGGGGAGCGCCGATTTTATTTGTAAAAAAGAAGGACGGATCGATGCGTATGTGCATTGATTACCGTGAATTGAACAAAGTCACGATTAAGAATCGGTACCCATTACCGAGAATCGATGATCTGTTCGACCAACTGCAAGGAGCTCGATTTTTCTCTAAAATCGATTTAAGGTCAGGATATCATCAATTAAAGGTACAGGAAGAGGATATTCCTAAGACCGCGTTCAGAACAAGGTATGGACATTATGAATTTACTGTCATGCCATTTGGTTTAACCAATGCCCCAGCCGCATTTATGGACATGATGAACCGAATATGTAAGCCATATTTGGATAAATTCATAATTGTTTTTATAGATGATATTCTAATTTATTCTAAGAATAAGGAAGATCATGCAAAGCATTTGCACACACTTTTAAGTCTATTAAGAAAAGAAAAGCTTTATGCTAAGTTTTCAAAGTGCGAGTTTTGGCTAGAACAGGTACAATTTCTTGGACACTTAGTGAATCATGAAGGAATTCATGTGGATCCAACAAAGATCGAGGCAATTACTAAATGGAAAACCCCTGAATCACCAACTGAGGTTAGAAGTTTCTTAGGATTGGCCGGTTATTATAGAAGATTTATTCGAGATTTCTCTAGAATAGCCATTCCTTTAACTAAGTTAACCTGCAAATCCATTAAGTTTGAATGGGGATTAAAACAAGAAGAAGCATTTAGAATTCTTAAGCAAAGATTAACTAATACACCCATACTAGCATTACCAGAAGGAACTGAAGACTTTGTAGTCTATTGTGACGCTTCTAAATTAGGTTATGGATGTGTGTTGATGCAACGCCAAAAGGTTATAGCTTACGCATCTAGACAACTTAAGAAACATGAAGAGAATTATTCAACCCATGATTTGGAATTAGGAGCCATAATTTTTGCCCTTAAGATTTGGAGACATTACCTTTATGGTAGTAAGTTTACCATATTCACTTATCATAAGAGTTTAAGGTATGTTTTCGGGCAAAAGGAGTTGAATATGAGGAAAAGACGCTGGATGGAGATGCTTAGTGATTATGATTGTGATTGTGATATCCAGTATCATGAAGGAAAAGAAAATGTAGTGGCAGATGCTTTAAGCCGAAAGTATCATGAAAAACTAAAAAGGGTACGTTCTCTTAAATTAAATCTGCAAGATCAAGTAAGAGAAGCACAAGAATCAGTAATCAAGGATGATACTGAAAAACTAAAAGGTATGATGAAGGACTTAGAACAAGGAATAGATGGAATTTGGAGATTCCATAAAATAAGAATGTGGATACCTAAATTAGGAAACTTACGTCATCATATATTAGAAGAAGCCCATAAGTCTAAGTATACGATGCATCCAGGAAATGATAAAATGTATCAAGATTTAAGGAAAAATTTCTGGTGGATAGAAATGAAAAAGGACATAGCAGCCTATGTTTCTAAATGTTCAACTTGTTCACAAGTCAAAGCTGAACACCAGAAACCCTCAGGTTTGTTACAACAGCTAGAAATGCCAGTGTGGAAATGGGAATTAATAACAATGGATTTTGTTACTAAATTACCTAAAACAAGAAAGGGAAATGATACAATCTGGGTGATTGTAGATAGGCTAACCAAGTCAGCTCATTTTCTACCAATGAAAGAAACTTTCAGTATGGAACAGCTAGCTAAATTGTATGTAAATGAAATTGTTTCATTACATGGAATACCTTTATCAATTGTTTCTGATAGGGATAGCCATTTTACTTCTCATTTTTGGTCAAGTTTCCAAAAGGCAATGGGAACTAAGTTAAATCTGAGCACAGCTTATCATCCTCAAACGGACGGACAAAGCGAAAGAACAATTCAGACGATGGAGGACATGCTTAGAGCTTGTGTATTTGATTTCGGAGGTAATTGGGATGATCACTTACCTTTAATAGAATTTTCATATAATAATAGTTATCACACAAGTATCAATGCTGCACCATTCGAAGCACTTTATGGACGAAAGTGCCGAACCCCAGTCTGTTGGGCAGAAATTGGGGAAAAGCAACTATCTGGACCTGAGATAGTGCAAGAAACAACCGACAAGATCATTCAAATCAAGGAACGACTGAAAGCAGCACGTGATCGACAGAAGAGCTATGCTGACAACCGACGTAAACCCCTAGAATTTCAAGTAGGAGATAAAGTATTGTTAAAAGTCTCTCCTTGGAAAGGAGTGGTAAGATTCATCAAACGGGGAAAGTTAAGTCCCAGGTATATTGGACCTTTTGAGATTATTAGAAGAATAGGACCTGTAGCCTATCAGCTACAACTGCCAGAGGAAATGGCAGGAATACATGATGTATTTCAAGTATCTAATCTCAAGAAATGCTTAGCCGATGAATCGCTAATGGTACCTCTTAAGGACATAGAGGTAAATGAACAACTCAAGTTTATAGAGAGGCCTCTACAGATTGAAGACAGGAAAGTTAAGAATCTCAAGCACAAGAGATTAGTTCTGGTCAAAGTGAAGTGGGACTCCAAAAGAGGACCTGAGTACACATGGGAGTTTGAATCTAAAATGCAAAGGAACTATCCACACTTGTTCCAGTAGATCTCGAGGACGAGCTCTAAAACAAGGTGGGGAGAATGTAACAATCCTCAATAAACCGACATCCTCGAATATTTTTTTTCCGACACCCTAATATATTTTTAAATATACCAATATGTCTTTAATTACACCCCATATGTGAAAACCGAGCCCGAAATATAATACAGCATTAAAAATAAATTAAAAAAAATCTGAAAAGTAAGTTGAGGCGGGCCGCGTAGAACCCACCTCAACCCTTACGCGGGCCGCGAGAGTCTCAGAAGGTGGCGCAGCCCGGTGTGGCCACGTGGCCGACGCGTGTTGACCCTACTCGCTGACTCGGACTAGCTACTCGTTTGACCAGGGTTGACGCGGGCCGCGTAACCCTTGTCTCTTCTTTACGCGGGCCGCGTGAAGATCAGTTTCAGCAACTATATAAGGATGCCTCGGGATTTCATTTCCGTCGCTCAAATCTTTTCTTTCTTAAACGAATTCTGAGTAGTAGACATTATACATGGGTATTATATCCCCCTAAATAGCGAAGTTCTGCTCCGTTGTAAGTATTATAACCCCTGGATACGTATTAGATACGCTGCCCGATTGATCTAGGGTTCCGTAACGGCTGTCGTGGTTCTGCCCGACGTAGTCGTTTGAATGCCGTCTCGGGGAGGGTATTACTAATGTTAAAATGGGTTATTATACTAACAAGTGTGCATTTGTGTAAATTATAGATTGTCACCAGGAAACCCTTACGAAAAATATAAGACAGCAATGTGAGTAATCCTCTTTTTGTGTAAACCTTTTTGTGAGTAATCTCCTTTTTGTTAACAGTTTTTACAAAACCTTAACTATTTTACAATGCAATTTAGCAGTGATTGAGTCTTTGTAATTCTTCAATTACTGCCAGTATGTTGGGGTTTTGTATACAAAATTTACTACACTGTGAGTGTTTTGGTCAAAAATTACCTAAGCAATTAAGTGATCAAATTAGTTAAGTGAGGTAGTGTGCTAAAATTTACGTGTGAAAAATGTGTTAACCAAATTAGTTGTGAAAAAGGTTTCAGGATACGGCTCAGGATATAGAGTTGTATCTACAATCAAACAATGAGCAAAAATGTAAAGGTTGACACGTGATGTACGAGGAAAGCCCTTGATCAATCTAGATCGCCGGCATAAAACCTCGGGAGCTGACAATCGCAGCTGCCTTGTTCTTCTATTACTTCAAATATCAGGATACAGTGCAGGATGTGGTGCGGATCGACTATGTGTTACAATGTAATTTGAATACAAGTGTTTGAGAGTGGTGTTTGCAGTGAGCTAGAGAGTAAAAGTGTTCGAGAGTGTAAGTGTAAAATTGTGTGCCTTAAACTGATCCGCCCCCATCTATTTATAGTAAAGATAATGTAACAAACTACCCTAAACTTCCGGGATCTAGCGAATATTCCCACTCGAACGTTGAGGACCAAGTCTTTCGGGTTCAACGGCTTCCTCATAACAAATACGCCCGAGTCTTGAGGAGAAGAAGTCCTGATGACCGTTAGTAACTTACAGCCATTAACCTGCACGTGTTTAATTCACTCAAGCTTAGGATATCACCCAGGATGTTAGCAATATCCCCGTCCAGTATCCTGGTCACAAATAAACAATTAGAAGCGGGATATTAGGCAGGATATGTATACTCAGAAAATGACCCATAACAATTGTCCCCAAATATATCGGTTGGTATACCAATCCAACGGATATATTTCAAAAGTTTTATTTCATCAATTAAGGCAATCAATGTGACGAGACCCTTGAAATGACAATGTGCAACTTCCAAGGCATTATTTACTCTTTACCCCCTACATTTAGCCTATATTAACCGAGGGACTTCACATTATGGTTATTTTTATCTTCCAGAGAATATCAGGTACTTTCCCCCTCTCTCTTATCTATTTCCCTTGTTAATATTTCATTTTCTCCAATTGTAATCCTTCATGGCGACCCGCACTAGATCGCAAATGGCGGATTCTGATTCTCCCTTCCATAAACAAAATTTTCTTCAGAAACCTTCAAAAGAGGTGTGTTCTTTTGATAATTCCGATATCGCAGCCCTACGAGCTTTCGGTGCCTTTCCCGCCGGAACAATCTTCCGTCCATTCGACCGAGAGGTCCGATCGGATTTTTGTTCCGACGAATGGGTTTGCTTTTTTGCATATCCTTTTTCATTAGGGCTTCGATATCCATTTTCTCCCTTCATTTCTCGCTTCTTTGAGCTTACCGGTCTTAGTTTTGCCCAAACCATGCCCATGGTTTGGCGCGTGTTAATCACCCTGGAGCAGATTAAGGCTCATCATATGCCTGATCTATGCATCGAAGACCTTCCGACGGCCTACCGTCTAAGGTCACATGGTTCCAGCCGGTTTCTCCTTTTTTCTATTTCCAGTGATCCTCTCATTCTTAAGGCCACCAAGAATGAGGATAAATGGACAAGAAAATTCTTCTTTGTGAAAAGAGACTCCATTGATAAGGGTTTTGACCTTCCTAAAAGATGGTTGACTTCTGGTAGGACTTAGGGTTTTAGAACTATCCCCAATCATATCCCGAACCTCAATCCTGAACCAATATCCTGATGTGTTTATTCTCTTTCTTGCAGCAAACTTCAAGGAACTAGCTCCCCCTAGTGCTGAATCAGAAGGAAGAATAAAAGAGATCTACAAGCTTCCAGAGGGTGAAAGAACCTTTAACCTGCTACTCACAAGCTCCAGTCAGAAATCAAGCTCCAACATGTCTTGTGCAGTGCCAGTTATTAATCTCGAAGGCTTCCAACTCGATGAGCTGGACAGTTATTCCAGCCTTGAACCTGTCAAGCAAGAATCTAACCCGAAATCATCCGTTACACCAAAACTCACCAGTTCAAAGACCTCCACTGTTCCCAAAGCTCCTCCAGCATCCCGGACCCGGGCCTCCAGCTCCCGGAAAAGAAAGGAAGTCGAGCCCTCTGCTCCACCCCATGTATTCCCATTCGAGAACCACGGGTTCACAGAATCCAGCACATTTATGACCGGCTTCCTTAACCAGGTTAATATCCTGACCTGTATCCTGCATCACATGCTTAATAGAAATGTTCATTTAGAATAATGCCTGTTTTATTACCTTGCAGGGCCTTGAACGCCTGGTCTTTCTTTACGAGGACGCATGTGGCTCCAACGTCATGCTTGAAAGCCAGCTGAAAAAGGCCAAGGCCACCATTGCAGATCAAGCAGCAATTGCCACCGCTAAATCGGAACACTATGAAGCTAAGTATAAGGCTATGACTCAGGATCACCAAGCCGCCATCCAAAAGATCACCCAAGAAGCTCAAGCCAAGTCTGACGCAACCCAAGTTCAACATGAGCAGGTCATGGCTTCATACCGAGAGAGCCTCAAGAATTCCGTCATGATCTCCCTTCTCCAGGCCAGGCTGAAAATGGCTTACGAGGCAATGGCTTTGGGTTCGCAATGCCCTTCTTGGAACATCAAGGCCTGGGAGGCGAAGTTAAGAGATCTTGGGGGAAATCCTGTGGAGCCTCCTGCCAAATCTGCTGTGGAAGAGTCCGCCAAAACAATAGATGTTAGCGCTTCAAAGGATGTTTCCGGGAATGCTGGGGCAAATGCTGGAAAGAATGCTGGTGGAGAGGATGCTGCTGCGGATGCTGAGGAGAATCCCGAGAGTGATGCTGGTACAAATGCCGGGAAAGAAGTTGCCGTTCAAGAAGGTGCTGCCCCTTAGGCAGCGGAGTGGGCGATGATGGATATACGTGCTGAGGCCGGAGCCCACTTTTTAAAATTTCATGGTTATGGTCTGTAAAACAATTTACATTTCCCGTCTTCGAACAATTTATATTTCCTGCACTAGAACAATACGATGACCGAAGGTGGATGGGTCCTGGGTTTTTCAGGATGAAGCCCTTGGTCAGGATATTTAACCTTTTACCAAAAATTTAAACGATGTTTACAAAGGAAAGATCATACCAGGAATAGGATATAACCCTATTATCAAACCTCAATCCCTTTGCAACTTTTCCAATGAAGATGTCCCCTGTGTGAGATACTTAGTGCATTAGTTCCGAGCCTTATCCTTTGAGCTTTACATCATCGCTTTAGTGGGAATGTCCCCTGTGTACAATGTCTTCAAATACTTAGAAATCTTCTGGATATCAGTTCCCATTGTATAGACAATTTTTCATGTTACAGGGGTAAAACCCAAGAATGCACTGGAGATCAATTCCTTGTATCCTGGGGAAAATCCCAAATTTTCGTGCGCTACAGGCGGGAGTGTATAAACTCCAAGACTTAGAAAGGTGAAAACCTTTAAACCTTAGAGAGTATGAAAATACCCTTTCGTGAGAGAGGGTGATCAATCCTCATATACCTTTAGGATTCAGGATATAGCCAACAGTAACGAAATTGTCAGCCACTTTTACATGGAAAGAAAGGTGAATACCTTTAAACCTGTGAAGGGATCAGAATCCCTTATTCGTGAGAGGGGGGCCAATCCTCTAATCTTCCGGAGTATCTTGAGTGAGCATCCTGGAGCTATATCCTGGAACATATACTGAAAAACTTCCTTAAACTAAGGTGGGTGTTAGCTTGGCTAACACCCCTCTGATGCTTAAGTTAGTATTAGGTTTCAAAGAATAAATTAAACCAAACATATTTAAAAAAGATAGAATTCATACCATCCTGAGTTAGAAATTAAATTCTAAACTCACTTGAAATAAAGCTTAAGGTGTATAGCATTCCAAGATCTCGGTAGCATATCCCCTTTCATATTCTTGAGTCTATATGCTCCTTTCCCTGCTTCTGATTCAACTTCATATGGTCCTTCCCATTTTGGAGCTAACTTGCCATCGGCAGGATTAGTAGTATTCTGGAAAGCCTTTCTTAACACCCAATCTCCAACCTTAAATCTTCTGGTCCTAATATTCTTGTTATATGCTCTGGATATTCTTTGTTGATATGCTGCCATCCTTAGCCTTGCTGCTTCTCTCTTTTCATCTATAGTATCCAAATCCTGACTCAAGGCTTCAGGATTCTGTTCAGGATCACTTAGGGTAGATCTTGCAGTAGGTATTGCCATTTCCGTTGGGATCATTGCTTCTGCTCCAAATACCAAGGAAAATGGGGTTTGGCCTGTTGCATTCTTTACCGTTGTCCTATTAGCCCACAAAACAAAGGGTAATTCTTCTGCCCATCTTCCTTTTTTGGCTCCAAGCCTCTTCTTTAAGTTATTGACAATTATCTTGTTTGAGGATTCTGCTTGTCCATTCGCTTGAGGATGTACTGGAGTAGATGTTATCATTTTGATTCCCCAACTCTTGCAAAAGTCAGTAGTTCTCTTGCTTATAAACTGAGAGCCATTGTCACAGATTATCTCAGCTGGTACTCCGAATCTGGTCAGGATATTTCTCTTTATGAAGGATACAACTTCTTAATCCCTGACTTGGATAAATGCCTCGGCTTCAACCCATTTGGAGAAATACTCTGTCATTGCCAACATAAAAACCTTCCCTCCTGGAGCCTTAGAAAGCTTTCCCACTATATCCATACCCCACTTCATAAATGGCCAAGGGGAAACAATAGGATATAATGGTTCAGCAGGCTGATGCAATATGTTACTATGTCTTTGACATGCGTCACATCTTCGAGCATGTTCTGCGGCATCTTTTCTCATTGTTGGCCAATAATATCATGTCCTTAATACTTTTGAGAATAACGACCTGCCCCCAGTATGGTTACCACAATCCCCTTCATGTATATCCTGAAGTACTTCTTTGGCTACAGGATCCTCCAAGCACCTCAAATATGGTCCTGCAAGAGATTTCTTGTATAAAACATTATTTATAATAGTGAATCGTGATACCTTCATCCTAAATGCCTTTGGATTTTCATTTCCGGGGATGTGTCCTTCTTTGAGATATCTCATGATTGGAGCCGTCCAAGATTTAGGATCCTCATCAGGATACTCTGCTCCAGGATCCTGAATACCCGCTACTTCTTTATCCCGAGGATTCGTTGCAGGATGCAAGACATGTATTATTGGTATTTGGGTTCCTTCCGGTATCCTGATCGATGATCCCAGATTTGCTAAGGCATCTACTTCAGCTTTATCCTCTCTTGGTACCTGTTCAAGTGTAAAAACATCGAAATATCCTGCTAATTTTTTGAGAATATCGAGGTATTCGATTAATTTCTCACCCTTAACTGCATAGGATCCATTAAAATGGTTAGTAATTAACAAGGAGTCAACATATACTTGCAAATTCTTGATACTCATATTCTTAGCCAATTCTAATCCTGCAATTAAAGCTTCATATTCTGCCTCATTATTAGTAGCAGGAAATTCACACCTAATAGCCTGGGGTAATATGTCCCCCTGTGGCGATTTTAGTAGTATACCTAAACCTACACCTCTTATATTGGATGCACCATCAGTATATAATGTCCAGGATCCTGAAGATTCTCCTAACTGTTGAACTTCTAGGTCTACCTCGTCCTGAATGTCACTACTGAAATCAGCCACAAAGTCAGCTAAAGCCTGAGACTTTATGGCATTTCTAGGTTCATATACTAAATCATAAGCACTCAACTTTACTGACCACTTGGCCATCCTGCCTGACATCTCTGGTTTCCTAAGCACATTTTTGACAGGATAATTCGTTTTAACGTGGATTCTATGTGTCTCAAAATAATGTCTAAGCTTTTTCGATGCCATGACTAGAGCTAATATCAATTTTTCTAAATGAGAATACCTAGTTTCAGCATCTAACAAACTTTTACTAACATAATAAACAGGATATTGCTGACCTTCATGGTCTTTTATAAGAACAGCACTTACAGCATTCCCTGATACAGCGAGGTATAGGGATAGTGGTTCACCATTTTCAGGCTTCATCAATAGAGGTGCAGTTGAGAGATATCGCTTCAAATCCTGGAAGGCTGCTTCATGCTTTGCTCCCCATTCAAATTTCTTATTCTTCTTGAGGATATCATAGAATTCCTTGCATTTTTCCGAGGATCTTGAGATAAATCTATTCAAAGCTGCTACTCGGCCTGTTAACCGTTGTACTTCCTTCATATTCGAGGGTGATTTTATATCCAGGATAGCTTTGATTTGCTCTGGGCTTGCTTCTATCCCCCTCTTCGTCACCATATATCCTAGAAACTTTCCTGCCCCCACTCCGAAATGGCACTTAGCAGGATTCAGCTTCATGTTGTACTGATCCAGGATATCAAATGCTCCCTTGATATCCTGGAGGTGATCCTCAGCTTTTTTAGATTTTACCACCATGTCGTCAATATATACTTCCATGGTGTCCCCCAACTTATCTTTGAACACCACGTTTACTAATCTCTGGTATGTTGCACCTGCATTTTTCAAACCGAAAGGCATGGTAGTATAGCAATATATACCTGTTGGTGTCATGAAAGCAGTATCCTCCTGATCCGAAGGCTCCATTTGAATCTGCTGAAATCCTGAGGATGCGTCCATGAACGTTAACATTTCATGTCCAGCAGTAGCATCCACCATTGCATCGATATGAAGGAGAGGAAATGGGTCTTTAGGACAAGCCTTGTTCAAGTCCGTGTAGTCTACACAGACTCTCCAATTCCCGTTTTTCTTCTGTACCACAACTACGTTTGCTAGCCATCTTGGAAACTTGACTTCTCTGATCATCCTGGACTTCAACAATCTTTCAACTTCTTCTTGGATAATCGCATTCCGCTCAGGAGCGAATTTTCTTCTTTTTTGCTGAACAGGCTTGAATGATTTGTCAATTCCAAGCTTGTGAGTGATAATATCTTTGGATATGCCTGTCATATCCTCATGCTTCCATGCAAACGTTGACATCTTGCATTTCAAAAAGTTAGTTAACTGCTCTTCAATATCCTGAGGGATATTGGTTCCTACGAGCACCGAGATATCAGGATTATCCTGATCCAGGATAATTCTCTTCACATCCTGCTCCGAATCCTCCACGATATCCTAGGCCCGCATCTTTAATTGCTATGCTGTACTAGGCTTAGTTGAAGATTTCATCGAGGATGAGTAGCATTCTTTCGCTTCTTGCTGATCACTTTCAACCTTGACAACTCCCCACGGGGTAGGGATCTTGATGCATTGGTTATATGTCGATGGCACAGCCTTCATATCGTGAATCCATGGTCTTCCCAGTATGATGTTATAGCAGGATAAGGAGTCCATCACACAGAAACGTTGTATCGAGTTGATCCCTTCAACATATACTGGTAACTTTATCTCCCCTACGGTATTCCTAGCTTCTCCACTGAAACCAACAAGCACAGTGGACTTCAAAGTAATGTCCATCGGAGATACATTCATCCTCTTCAATGTTTCCAGCTGAATTATATTGACAGAACTACCGTTGTCTACCAGTATCCTGCGTACAAAATGGTTAGCCACATATAATGTTATTACCAAAGCATCATGGTGAGGATCCTGAACAGTATCCCTGTTATCACTATCGAAAGTGATCACTTTATCAGTTATGAGGGTAGTCATCCTGACTGGTCTGTCTCCCCTCTCACTCTTAGCTTCCTTTGCATGTCTTTTGGCCGCCGAATACGAAGTTCCACAAATGTCGGATCCTCCTGAAATAAAGTTAATTATCTTGGCATCTGCTGGGGGTGATGTTGCTCGTTCAGGATCCTTCTCAGGATCCTGACCTTTATTCTTCTTTTTTCCCAGCAAGTCCTTCAGATACCCTTTGCTTAACAGGTAACTTATTTCTTTCCTTAGAGCAATGTAATCCTCGGTCATATGTCCGAAGTCTTCGTGGAAGGCACACCATTTGGATTTATCCTTCCAATCAGCTTTCTGCTGGTTCTTTCGAGGCCACCTAGCTTTGTCCCCTAAACCATGCATAGCATACATTAACTCAGGTATATTAACAGAAAAGCAGTATTCAGATAAATCAGGATATTCTTCAAGATCCTCGTCTTCAACAGCATTCACTTTCTTGTTATCATTTCTGCCATATGGCTTGGAGCGATATGGCTTATATGAGGTTTCTGATTTCCTGTTAGTTGATTCATAGGTCGAGGTAGAATTCATCCTCTCCTGCATCTTCTTGTCATCTTCCAAACGGATATATCTCAAAGCCCTGTTACGAGCTTCGTCGAGATTCCTGCAGGGATTCATTACAAGATCCTGATAAAACTGAGAATCCTTTTGTAACCCCATCTTAAAAGCTTGCACATCTGTTGCAACGTCAAGATGTGGGATATCCAAGGATTCTCGACTGAATTTGTTCACATAATCCCTCAAGGATTCCTGACGCCCTTGAGTTATCCTGTAAAGATCACTGGTTAGTTTCTCAAAACTCCGACTACAAGAAAATTGACTGTTAAATAAATTAACCAAATGAGTAAATGAAGTAATTGAGTGAGGAGGAACATTTAACAGCCATTTTAAGGCTGATCCTGTCAGGGTAGAACCAAATCCCTTGCATAAGCATGCTTCCTTGAGCTCCGGAGGGATAGGGTTAATCTCCATTCTTTCCCTGTACTGGGCAATATGCTCTTCAGGATCCGTAGTCCCATCGTACAGCTTCATGTTGGGAGTTTGAAATCTTTTTGGGATTTCAGCATCACAGATAGGATATGCAAAGCGGGATATCCTGTGGCTGTCTTGGGATACTTCCGGAATTGGCTGGACCACTCTAGGTACATTGGATATCATGTCCTTCAATTTCTGGAGCTCCCTGGTAAATGTTGACGTCATACCTGCATCCTGCAAAGAGCCATTGTTGTTAGCAGCAAGAATATTATTATTTGACACATTACCGTTAGGAGGATTTTGGCCATATCCTGCAGCATATCCTGAACTTCTCACAGTCGATCTCCTGACCAAAGAGGGTATCTCAGGGGTATGATTCTGAGAATGGCTTGGGACGATATTCCCCCTATTATCCTCAATGTAAACTGTGGAACTGAAGTTCAAAGCCCTGGGCTGTATAGGAGTGACAGTTTCCTCAACAGGTCTGCTCGAGCTAGCTTTTAAGAGTTGTATTTCTCTTAACAGCATTTGGTTAGTCTCCTGTTGCTGCCTCATTTGTTCCTGCACACTTCCAAATAAAGTAAAAATTTCATCGTTAGAGGCTAAAACGGGAGCAGATCCCTGGACACTCCGAGTAGGGATAACATCTTGAGATTGTGAAGAAAACGGCATCCTTGGAGGAGGTGGTGGAAGCACCAAACCAGTAGTAGCAGAGGTTGTAGCAGACATAGTGGAAGAGCTCATGTTTGATCTTGAGGCCATTGTAAACAATGTGGCAAAAAGTTTTGAAAATAGAAAACCGATTAATGATTTTACAAAGATTTTTAGTAAAAGTAGCACCACTTGCCCCACGGTGGGTGCCAAATTGTTTTGGTCAAAAATTACCTAAGTAATTAAGTGATCAAATTAGTTAAGTGAGGTAGTGTGCTAAAATTTACGTGTGAAAAATGTGTTAACCAAATTAGTTGTGAAAAAGGTTTCAGGATACGGCTCAGGATATAGAGCTATATCTACAATCAAACAATGAGCAAAAATGTAAAGGTTGACACGTGATGTACGAGGAAAGCCCTTGATCAATCTAGATCGCCGGCATAAAACCTCGGGAGCTGACAATCGCAGCTGCCTTGTTCTTCTATTGCTTCAAATATCAGGATACAGTGCAGGATGTGGTGCGGATCGACTATGTGTTACAATGTAATTTGAATACAAGTGTTTGAGAGTGGTGTTTGCAGTGAGCTAGAGAGTAAAAGTGTTCGAGAGTGTAAGTGTAAAATTGTGTGCCTTAAACTGATCCGCCCCCATCTAGTTATAGTAAAGATAATGTAACAAACTACCCTAAACTTCCGGGATCCAGCGAATATTCCCACTCAAACGTTGAGGACCAAGTCTTTCGGGTTCAACGGCTTCCTCATAACAAATACGCCCGAGTCTTGAGGAGAAGAAGTCCTGATGACCGTTAGTAACTTACAGCCATTAACCTGCACGTGTTTAATTCACTCAAGCTTAGGATATCGCCCAGGATGTTAGCAATATCCCCGTCCAGTATCCTGGTCACAAATAAACAATTAGAAGCGGGATATTAGTCAGGATATGTATACTCAGAAAATGACCCATAACAGTGAGTAGTAAGTCTGGATGACAATACGTTACCATTGGACAATGAGTTAGCCAATGTGTAATACGACCCACAAGTCAGGATTGACAGTACTAATGGAGTAATTGTGTAGATATAAACATTGTAACCGCCCTCAATACTGTTAAATTTAAATTAAATTAATGTTTCTTGATTAAACTGGGATTCAGTCACCAGTATTTCCCACTGACAAATGTTTTTAAAACGCGTTTCAGGTAACAAAATGTGAAAGCCAAATAGAAGCCAGCTGGACAGCACTGAAGGCTTGGAAAAGTGGCTATAAAAGTTACCTAAATAAAGAAGGCGTTTTAATTTAAATAAAATAGGATGTATTCCTATGAAAACATGTGTACTATGAACTTGGGTTTTATCCCATTTGTTTAAATGAAAATGTGGTATTTTACTCTGATCAAATATTTCCTAACTACGGTCCTGATGAAAAATTCCGCTGCCCAATTAGACAATACACGATACCACTGAAACTGGCTCGCGGCCGCCCGTTCCCGGGGAACTGGGACCGGGGGTTGTGACAAGGTACTAGACGGAAATAGGCTGGCTACTCCTAGCATCAATAAAGAGTCTTGCAAGCTTAGATGTTATAAATCTGTTGAACAATGTTCCTTTTAACTTTGATCCGCCTATGAATCTCTTTACAACCGTTTTGTAATAAATGATATTACTTTCAATCGGTTTGTAATGTTTTCACCTTTAGACTTCCGCTGTGTATTAAACTGTGATGAATTGTCTATGATGATTGTTTTGGTAAAAAATTACCTAAGCAATTAAGTGATCAAATTAGTTTTGTGAGGTAGTGTGCTAGTAATACTTTGTGAAAAATATGTTGGTTTGTTAATTTGCGAAAACAGTTTCAAGATACGGCTCAGGATATCGAGCTGTATCTATAATCAAACAATGAGCAAAAATGTAAAGGTTGACACGTGATGTATGAGGAAATCCCTTGATCAATCTAGATCTCCGGCATAAAACCTCGGGAGCTGACAATCGTCGGCTGCCTTGTTCTTCTTATTGCTTGAATAACAGGATACAATGCAGGATATGACACGGATCAACTAAGTGTTACAATGCGATTCGAGTACAAGTGTGAGTGTTCGTGAGTGGTTACAGGTGGTAGAGAGCTAGAGTGTACGAGAGATTGTGTGTGTGAAAGTTGTCTCTACCTATTGTTATGGGCGAAATTCTGAGCCCATATCCTGGAAAGTATCTTGATTTATATCTTGGTTATATAGTAACTGTTTACATCCGGGATGCTGATTCAGGATATTGGTAACATCCTAAATGGTATCCTCAGGATTACTAACGGATCATGTGCAGGTACGTGGGTTAGAAGCTAGCAACGTTCACAAGGACTTATTCCGTGGAAGACTCGGTCCAAGTTGTTCAAGGAAAGACGTTGAGCCCGCTTTATTTGGTTCCAAACGGCTATTTATGGAATATTCGGGAGCATCCCTTATTTATAGGAATTTTAGTTTCTAATTTGTAACTATAAATAGGTGGGTATACCAGGTCGAATAAAAAATCACATTCACACTCGCTACACTCTAACACTCGCTCTCTAGCAATTTTCACTTTCATACAAAAGCATTGTAACACTTAGCGATCTGGTCTATATCCTGCACTGTATCCTGACTTTTGAAGCAATAAGAAGAACAAGGCAGCTGCGATTGTCAGCTCCTGAGGTTTTATGCCGGCGATCTAGATTGATCAAGGGCTTTCCTCGTACATCTCGTGTCATTTACTTTACTTTTTGCTCATAGTTTGATCATAGATACAGCTCAATATCCTGAGCCGTATCCTGAATACTGATTTTCTAAATAACTTAACCAGCATATTTTCAACACACTTTCTAGCACACTACCTCACTTTACTAATTTGATCACTTAATTGCTTCGGTAATTTTTGACCAAAACAATTTGGCGCCCACCGTGGGGCAAGTGGGGCTCTCTTTACTAAAAATTTTTGTCAAATCGCTAATCGGTTTTCTATATTCAAAACTTTTTGCCACATTGTCCATAATGGCCTCAAGATCAAACATGAGTTCCTCCACTGTGTCTGCTATGACTTCTGCTACTACTGGTTCGGTGCTTCCACCACCTCCTCCAAGGATGCCAGCCTCTCCACGACCTCAGGATATTATCCCTACTCGCAGTGTTCAGGAATCTGCTCCCGTTCTAGCTTCTAATGATGAAATTCTAACCTTATTTGGAAGTGTGCAGGAACAAATGAGGCAGCAACAGGAAACAAACCAAATGCTATTAAGGGAAATACAACTCCTGAAGTCTGGCTCGAGCAGATCTGCTGAGGATATTGTCACTCCATTACATCCCAGAACTTTGAACTTCAGTTCAGCTGTGTATACTGAGGATAACAGGGGGAATATTGTGCCCAGCCTTCCTCAGAATCATACTCTTGAAATACCCTCCTCGGTCAGGATGTCAACCATGAGGAGCTCAGGATATGCTTCAGGATATGGGCAAAATCCTCCAACGGGTAACGTGTCAAATAATAATAATACTCATGCTACTAACAATAGTGGATCTTTGCAGGATACAGGTGTAACATCAGCACTTACTAGGGAACTTCATAAGTTGAAGGACATGATATCTAGTGTACCTGGGGTAGTCCAGCCGATCCCGGAAGTGTCCCAAGACAGCCACAAGATATCTCGTTTTGCGTATCCTATCTATGATGCTGAGATCCCAAAGAGATTTCAAACCCCCAACATGAAGCTTTACGACGGAACTACGGATCCTGAGGAGCATATTGCTTAGTATAGGGAAAGAATGGAGATTAACCCTATCCCTCCGGATCTCAAGGAAGCATGCTTGTGCAAGGGTTTTGGTTCTACCTTAACAGGATCAGCCTTGAAATGGCTCTTGAATGTTCCTCCGCATTCGATTACATCTTTTGCTCACTTAGTAAATTTATTTAATAGTCAGTTTTCTTGTAGTAGAAGCTTTGAGAAACTAACAAGTGACCTCTACAGGATAACACAGGGGCCTCAGGAATCCCTTAGGGATTATGTGAACAAGTTCAGCCAGGAATCCTTAGACATTCCACATCTTGATGTTGCAACAGCTGTGCAAGCTTTCAAGATGGGGCTGCAAAAAGATTCTCAATTTTATCAAGATCTTGTAATGAACCCATGCAGGAACTTGGATGAAGCTCGAAACAGGGCCCTAAGATATATTCGATTGGAGGATGACAGGAAGATGCAAGAGAGAATGAACTCATCCAACACCTATGAGTCAACTAACAGGAAGTCTGAATCCTCATTCAAGCCATATCGGCCTAAGCCATATGGTAGAAATGAAAATAAGAAAGTGAATGCTGTCGAAGATGAGGATCCTGAAGAGTATCCTGAGTTGTCTGAATATTGCTTTTCTGTTAACATTCCTGAATTAATGTATGGCATGCAGGGTCTAGGAGACAAGGCTAGATGGCCTCGAAAGAGTCAACAAAAAGCTGATTGGAAAGATAAGTCAAAATGGTGTGCTTTCCACGAAGATTTTGGACATATGACTGAGGATTGCATCGCTCTAAGGAAAGAGATAAGCTATCTTCTAAGCAAGGGATATCTGAAAGATCTCTTAGGAAGGAAGAAGAATAAGGGTCAGGATATCGAGAAGGATCCTGAGCGAGCAGCGTCACCTCCCGCGGATGCCAAGATAATCAACTTCATTTCGGGAGGATCCGACATTTGTGGGACTTCGTATTCGGCGGCAAAGAGACATGCAAAAGAAGCTAAGGCTGAAAGGGGAGACAAACCTGTCAGGATGACTACCCTCACAACTGACAAAGTGATCACATTTGATGCTGATGACAGGGATACTGTCCAGGATCCTCACCATGATGCTCTGGTAATAACGTTATATGTGGCTAACCATTTTGTACGCAGGATATTGGTTGATAATGGCAGCTCCGTTAACATAATCCAACTAGAGACTCTGAAGAGAATGAATGTATCTCCAATGGATATCACTTCAAAGTCTACCGTGCTTGTTGGGTTCAGTGGAGAGGCTAGAAACACAGTGGGAGAAATAAAATTACCAGTATACGTTGAAGGAGTCAACTCGATACAACGTTTCTGTGTGATGGATTCTCTATCCTGCTATAACATCATACTGGGAAGACCATGGATTCACGATATGAAGGCTGTGCCATCAACGTATCACCAATGCATCAAGATCCCTACCCCTTGGGGAGTTGTCAAAGTTGATAGTGATCAGCAGGAGGCGAAAGAATGCTACTCATCCTCGATGAAATCCTCAACCAAGCCTAGTACAGCATAGCAATTAAAGATGCGGGCCCAGGATATCGTGGAGGATTCGGAGCAGGATGTGAAGAAAATTATCCTAGATCAAGATAATCCTGATATCTCGGTGCTCGTAGGAACCAATATCCCTCAGGATATTGAAGAACAATTAGTTAACTTTTTGAAATGCAGGATGTCAACGTTTGCATGGAAGCATGAGGATATGACAGGCATATCCAAAGACATTATCACTCACAAGCTTGGAATTGATAAATCATTCAAGCCTGTTCAGCAAAAAAGAAGGAAGTTTGCTCCTGAGCGGAATACGATTATCCAAGAGGAAGTTGAGAGATTATTGAAGTCCAGGATGATCAGAGAGGTTAAGTTCCCAAGGTGGCTAGCAAACGTGGTTGTGGTACAGAAGAAAAATGGGAAATGGAGAGTTTGTGTAGACTACACAGACTTGAACAAAGCTTGTCCTAAAGACCCATTTCCTCTTCCCCACATTGATGCAATGGTAGATGCCACTGCCGGGCATGAAATGCTGACCTTCATGGACGCATCCTCAGGATTTCAACAGATCCAAATGGAGCCTTCTGACCAGGAGGATACTGCCTTCATGACACCAACAGGTATTTATATTTATACAGCTATGCCTTTTGGTTTGAAAAATGCAGGTGCAACATATCAAAGATTGGTAAACATGATGTTCAAAGACAAACTGGGGGACACCATGGAGGTGTACATTGACGATATGGTGGTAAAATCAAAGAAAGCTCAGGATCACCTTCAGGATATTAAAGGAGCATTTGATATCCTGGATCAGTATAACATGAAGCTAAATCCTGCTAAGTGCCATTTTGGAGTGGGGGCAGGAAAATTTCTAGGATATATGGTGACCAAAAGAGGAATAGAGGCAAGCCCGGAGCAGATTAAAGCCATCTTGGATATTAAATCGCCCTCAAATATGAAGGATGTTCAACGATTAACAGGGCGAGTGGCAGCATTAAACAGATTTATCTCAAGATCCTCAGAGAAATGCAAAGATTTTTATGATATCCTGAAGAAGAACAAAAAATTCGAATGGGGTGAGAAGCATGAAGCGGCCCTACAGGATTTAAAGCAATATCTTTCAACCGCACCTCTACTGATGAAGCCTGAGAATGGTGAACCATTATCCCTATACCTCGCAGTATCAGGGAATGCTGTAAGTGCCGTCCTTGTAAAGGACCATGAAGGTCAGCAATATCCTGTTTATTATGTTAGTAAAAGCTTGCTAAATGCTGAAACTAGATATTCTCATTTAGAAAAATTGATACTAGCATTAGTCATGGCATCAACGAAACTTAGACATTACTTTGAGACACATAGGATTCATGTTAAAACAAATTATCCTGTTAAAAATGTACTTAGGAAACCAGAAATGTCAGGCAGGATGGCTAAGTGGTCAGTAAAGTTGAGTGCTTATGATTTAGTATATGAACCTAGAAATGCCATAAAGTCTCAGGCTTTAGCTGACTTTGTGGCTGATTTTAGTAGTGACATTTAGGATGAGGTAGATCTAGAAGTTCAACAGTTAGGAGAATCCTCAGGATCCTGGACATTATATACTGATGGTGCATCTAATGTAAGAGGAGTAGGATTGGGAATACTACTAAAATCGCCACAGGGGGACATATTACCCCAGGCTATTAGATGTGAATTTCCTGCTACTAATAATGAAGCAGAGTATGAGGCTTTAATTGCAGGATTAGAGTTGGTTAGGAGCATGAGTATCAAAAATTTGCAAGTATATGTTGACTCTTTGTTAATTACTAACCATTTTAATGGATCCTATGCAGTTAAGAGTGAGAAATTAATTGAATATCTCGATATTCTCAAAAAATTAGCAGGATATTTCGACGTTTTTACACTTGAACAGGTACCAAGGGAGGATAATGCTGAAGCGGATGCCTTAGCAAATTTGGGATCATCGATCAGGATACCTGAAGGGACCCAAATACCAATATTACATGTCTTATATCCTGCAACGAATCCTCAGGATAAAGAAGTAGTGGGTATTCGGGATCCTGGAGCGGAATATCCTGAACAGGATCCTAAATCCTGGACGGCTCCAATTGTGAGATATCTCAAAGATGGACACATCCCCAGAAATGAAAATCCTAAGGCATTTAGGATGAAGGTATCACGATTCACTATTATAAATAATGTTTTATACAAGAAATCTCTTGCAGGACCGTATTTAAGGTGCTTGGAGGATCCTGAAGCCAAAGAAGTACTTCAGGATATACATGAAGGGGATTGTAATAATCACACTGGGGGCAGATCATTGTTCTCGAAAGTATTAAGGACAGGATATTATTGGCCAACTGTTTTGGTCAGAAAATCTGATGATGATATTGCAACCAAACTCTTTGTTTAGGGGAATGATGCTTAAAATGTGTATCAACAATGAGGATCACTTCAATGTAGAATGCACAAACAACACAAGGATTTATACGGGGAAAAAGCCCTTGATCAAGAGTTGATCTCCGGCACAAAAAACCCCGGGTGATGGAAACTACCGATCACCAAGCTAAAATAAATGGTTAAATGTTTACAACTTCGGATAGTAACGAGCTAGGTACAAAGATCACTACGGTGAAGTGTGTAAAAAGTGTATGAAATCGCTAAGTGTTTGAACGAGAGCTTGTATGAGCGTGTTTGCGAGTGTGTGTAACTGCCAAAATGACTAAGTGTCACTAACTTTCTAACTTAGCTCGTTACTCCCTTTAAAATAAGAAAATTATCTAGCTAACAAACTCTCCGACTTTTGGGCCAAGCCTCCACGTTCTCCATAACGTCTAGTTTTGATCTAGCACGTGCAGAATACTTCGGGAATATTCTCCAAGAATGTCGCCCAGACTTGGTCAAGCTTGTTATATCTGCGAGATGTTATAAAGCATAAGTAAACAATCGTCAGTATGAGGATCCTTGAAGTGATCCATGATCCTGATCCTAAAGCCCTTCTGAGGATCACCACCTGTCACAGAAGTAAGGATCACTAGTTAGGATAATGAATAAGGATCACTAATTGTTAGAAAATCCTCCCCTAACACCAACGATGAGGAAAGATGCTGCAGAATATGCTCGAAGATGTGATGCATGTCAAAGGCATAGTAACATACTACATCAACTAGCTGAACCGTTATATCCTGTAGTTTCCCCTTGGCCATTCATGAAGTGGGGGATGGATATAGTAGGGAAGTTACCAAAAGCTCCGGGAGGAAAAGTCTTTATGTTAGCAATGACGGATTATTTCTCTAAGTTGGTTGAGGCTGAAGCATTTGTTCAAGTTAGAGATCAAGAAGTAGTATCCTTCATAAAGAGGAATATCCTGACTAGGTTTGGGGTACCAGCTGAGATCATTTGTGATAATGGGTCCCAGTTTATAAGCAAAAGGACTAGTGACTTTTGCAAAACTTGGGGAATCAAAATGATCACATCTACTCCGGTACATCCTCAAGCGAATGGGCAAGCTGAATCCTCAAACAAGATAATAGTCAGTAACTTAAAGAAGAGGCTTGGAGCCAAAAAAGGAAGATGGGCAGAAGAGTTACCCTTTGTTTTGTGGGCTGATAGGACAACGGTAAAGAATGCAACCGGCCAAACCCCGTTTTCCTTGGTATTTGGAGCGGAAGCAATGATTCCAACAGAAATGACGATACCTACTGCAAGATCTATGCTACAGGATCCTGAACAAAATCCTGAAGTCTTGTGTCAAGATTTGGATACTATAGATGAAAAAAGAGACGCAGCAAGACTGAGGATAGCAGCATATCAACAAAGAATATCCAGAGCATATAATAAGAACATAAGGACTAGAAGATTTCGAGTTGGTGATTGGGTGCTAAGAAAGGCTTTTCAAAATACCACTAATCCTGCCGATGGCAAGTTAGCTCCAAAATGGGAAGGACCATATGAAGTCGAGTCAGAAGCAGGGAAAGGAGCATATCGAATCAAGAACATGGAGGGGATATGCTACCAAGATCCTGGAATGCGATACATTTAAAGCTCTATTTCAAGTAAGAGTAGAATTTATTTTCTATCTCGGAATGGTATGTATTCTATTTTAAATATATTTGTTTATTATCTTGAACCCAATACTGACTTAAGCATCGGAGGGGTGTTAGCCAAGCTAACACCCACCTTAGTTTACAATTGTTTTGCAGCATATGTTTCAGGATATAGCTCTAGGATATGTACTCAGGATAACTCGAAAGATTAGAGGATTGGCCCCCTCTCTCACGTTTAAGGGATCCTGGTCCCTTCAAAGGTTTAAAGGTATTCACCTTTCTTACGAATTGGGTTTAAACACCTCGCCTGGAGCGCAAGTTATCTAGGTATAGTTCAAGGTAGCGGGACCAGTTCATGTAAAAGTGGCTGACAATTTCGTTACTGTTGACTATATCCTGGATCCTGAAGGTATATGAGGATTGATCACCCTCTCTCACGAAAGAGTATTTTTATACTCTCTAAGGTTTAAAGGTTTTCACCTTTCTAAGAATTGGAGTTTATACACTCTCGCCTGTAGCACATGAAATTTAGGGTTTATCCCCAAATTGATGAGGATCATTGATGAGGAGGGAATAGATCTAGGAATGGCAGAGCTGGGAGAGCTATATGATCTTACCACCTTTGGCTCTCATCGTTACTTGTTCAAACGTAAACCTGGTGAGGAACACCCGATCTTCAAAGCCACCAAGAATGACACTAATTGGAAGCGACGTTTCTTTTTTGTCAAGCGAGATTCTATCCAGGATGGAAAGGATCTTCCTAAAAATTGGGCTACCCATGGTAGGATGGAGGATCCTGATAAGGATCACCAGGAACTTTCTTTTGATGTAAGGATAACTTATATTTTTGCTTTCTTTTTATGCAGCTATCACCGTCTCACACCTCAAACTGTCCCCTGCTGCTAAAGAGAGGCTCCTTGCCTTCAAGAAACTTGACCCTGAGATAAGAACTTTCAAGACAACAACCCAAGATTCACAGGAGGTATCCTCAGGCTCTGTCACAATGTCAAGTAAGTATCCTTGTTTAAAATTAAATATATAGTGAAATATGAACTAGGAAAAGATACTTATCTTGTTTTAATTGTGTAGGTGCTGGAAAATCTGTCAAGCCTGTTTCCCAATTCAACACAGCTGACCTTGATCTCGTACGACCCAGGAAGAAGAGGTCCACTACCAGTCCTAGCATCTCCATTCCAAGGGCACCCACTAAAGGAAAGGGTGTCAAGAAGAGGAAAACTTCTGATGCTGAGGATCTTCAAGGGCTGCCACTGATCCGCCACCAATTCCTTGAATACTTCAATGAAGTAAGGATCCTGAACTTTGCCTAGGTATCCTGCTCTTATGAGGATCACTTGACCTTGAACTGCCTTATCTTCTTTCTGCAGAAATTTGCTGAGATCGAGGATTATGTGGGCAATATTGAGGAGCTGGACAAGAAAATAGCTGATCTCCAACAGGTTGCCGTGCTCAAAGATCTTGCACTTGCTGATGCTCGGAAGGAACTCCAGGATACCAAGCAGGCAATGGCCAAGGTGCTGGTTAACTTTGATTATGAAAAGCATGACCTCATCGAAAATGCCAAGCTCTCTGCTGCCATCACAATGTATCAGACTAAGTTGAAGATGGCCCAAGAAGCTCAAGACCCTGCTTTTGACAAAGACAGCTGGGATGTTGAAGGCTGGAAGGCAAGGTTGGCTGATCTTGAGGATGATGAGGAGGAGGCAGCTGATGTCCTGGCTATTGAGGCAAGTGGCAGTGGGAAGGATCAGGTGAAGGATACCGCAGCTGGAGGAGAAGAGGATGCAGCAAAGGTGTAGGCTGCACAATTGGGCGATGATGGATATATGTGCCAAGGCCGGAGCCCAATTTTTTAGTTTGATGGTTGTGATGTTTAAAACAATTTCATGGTTTGTACTTTGAACAATAGGTTTTAGGATTAAGGATCATGTATGATCCTTTGGACAATAGGCAGGATTGCAATTGGTGGAGGGATCCTCTGTTTGGGGGATGAAGCCATTGTGATCCTGCCGCCTCTATATTCTTGCACTACTTTTGAACTCATTATCATGGACACCCTTTACCTACCCCAGCGGACGGGCCACGTTTTGCTGGTAGAAGCTCGGGTAGGTAATTTTGACAACCTTTAAAGGGTTAGCCTTATGTTAATAAATAAAAACTTAACCTTTTGTCGCTTATCTTGTGTTGTTATCCTTTTTAGTATGTTATTTTCCAACTGTTATAATGTTCAATTTGTTTATACTTATCAAGCCTTGAAAAACTAGAAAAGATATCCAAAAAGTTTAAGATATGAACAAGGATCACATATCCCATAACCGATAAGTTTTTTTTAAAAAATGGTATAGTTTAAGAAACACAAGTTCAGTTGTCAAGTATAGGGGTTATTCAAATGAATAATGAATAAAACCAAAAAAGTTAAGGATCATACCTGAGGATCCAAGTTAGAATCCTAACCATAATAAGAATAACTATAAGATAAACCTTAGAGTGAAATAAGGATCAAGGATCCCTAGCTGCCTATCTTCAAGGACCTGAAATAGAGCATAACTTGGGACTAAGCCGATATAAGAAAAGAGTTAGCAACTGGGGACAAGCCCAAGGATAACTGGGGACAAGCCCAAGGATAACTGGGGACAAGCCCAAGGATAACTGGGGACAAGCCCAAGGATCGTATGTAAACTGGAGTATGGCCCTAACTGGCGACTATCCAAACTTAGTGACATGAAGATGCCAAAACCTTAGCTAACGTGAAAACGTTAGAAACCTTAGCTAATGTGAAAACGTTAGAAACCTTATGAACGGATGTATGGTACGTCTACCATTATACGTAGGATCCTAAGCATAGCCAGAACAATGGAATTATCAGCCCCTAGAACGAGTACTGGTCCCAAAGCCTTGAACTACACTAGGATCATCGTGCGCTACAGGCGGAATCTGGGGACAAGCTCAAATAACTGGGGTTAAACCCAAAGACGGATTGCTTCTGTGGATAACCAATGTTGTGCTGAAGATACCTGAGCTTTCAAAACTTGAACTCACGTGAGAGATGGATAAAGGATACATGATCCTTATCCTTATATGAGAAAATTAAGAAATGAAATAGTTCAAGATTAGGATATTACCTGAGTAAGGATCACCGATACTTTGAGGATCCTTTAAGGATATCCCTATCATGAGGATCACCTATGCCATAAGGATCCTGCTTACATGAAATATTTCTTCAAGTGGACAGCATTCCAAGCTCTTGGAAGCAATTCACCTTCCATGGTTAGCAATCTATATGCCCCCTTTCCTGCTTCAGCTTCAATCAAATAAGGGCCTTCCCATTTTGGAGCCAATTTTCCATCAGCAGGATTGGTGGTATTCTGAAATGCTTTCCTTAACACCATATCTCCAACTTGAAACCTCCTGATCCTGACATTTTTATTGTAAGCACCAGCCATTCTTTGTTGATAACTGGCCATCCTGATCCTAGCCATATCCCTGATTTCTTCAATAGTATCCAGGTCTTGAGCCAAGTTTTCATCATTTTCCTCAGGATCACGGGTACTTGTTCTAGCAGTAGGAACCACCATTTCTGTTGGGATCACTGATTCTGCCCCAAACACCAAAGAGAATGGTGTTTGACCAGTAGCATTCTTAGGGGTTGTCCTGTCAGCCCAGAGCACATAGGGTAGCTCTTCTGCCCATTTTCCTTTCTTGGATCCAAGCTTCTTCTTCAAGTTGTTGATGATGATCTTGTTGGATGATTCTGCTTGACCATTAGCTTGTGGGTGGACTGGTGTTGATGTTATCATCTTAATCCCCCAGCTGTCACAAAAGTTAGTGGTTCTGCCCCCAATAAATTGGGAACCATTATCACATATAATCTCAGAAGGAATTCCAAATCTAGTTATAATATTTCTTTTAATGAAGGATATAACTTCCTTTTCTCTAACTTGAGCAAAAGCTTCAGCCTCTATCCACTTGGAGAAGTAATCAGTCATAGCTAGCATGAATACTTTTCCACCAGGTGCCTTAGGGAGCTTGCCAACTATATCCATACCCCATCTCATAAATGGCCAAGAGGAGGATATAGGATGCAATAATTCGGCTGGTTGATGAAGGATATTGCTGTGTCTCTGGCAAGGATCACATCTTCTGGCATACTCCACAGCATCTTTCTTCATGGTTGGCCAGTAGTATCCTGTCCTTAGGATCCTTGAGAATAAAGCCCTGCCCCCAGTGTGATTTCCACAATCTCCTTCATGGAAGTCTTTTAAAACTTCTTGAACTTCAGGATCCTCAATGCATCTCAAGTATGGTCCTGCAAGAGATCGCCTATACAACATATTATTCATAATTGTGAATTGAGATACCTTAGATTTGAAAGCCCTAGGGTTTTCTCCTGTAGGAATCTCTCCATGTTGTAAGTATCTCATAATTGGTGAGATCCATGATCCGGATCCTGAATAGGATTGAGTATCCTCACTAGGGATCATTGCAGAATTATTCCCTATCTCCATAGCCACATGATCCTCAATAGCTGGGGTCAGGATATGGATAATAGGGATCTTGATATCCTCTGGGATCTTCAAAGATGATCCTAAGTTAGCCAATGCATCAGCTTCTGTATTTTCTTCCCTTGGTACCTGTGACAAACTAAAAGAGACAAAAGAGAGTGCCAAACTTTTGACTATCTCCAAATATTTGGTTAGCTTTTCACCTTTAACAGCATATGATCCATTAAAGTGATTTGTAATTAACAAAGAATCTACGTGTACCTCAAGATACCTGATCCCCATATGCTTTGCAATTTGCAAACCAGCAATTAAGGCTTCATATTCAGCCTCATTATTAGTGGTTTGGAACTCACAAGCTATAGAATGGGGTATTATGTCCCCCTGTGGCGATTTTAGTAGTATTCCAAGCCCTGTGCCTTTGACATTTGAGGATCCATCAGTGTGGAGTATCCAAGGATCCTTGGTCTCCTCTAGCTGCTGGACTTCTAACTCAGCTTCTTCTTGTAAATCACTACTGAAATCAGCCACAAAGTCAGCTAATGCTTGGGATTTGATGGCTGTCCTAGGCTCATATCTTATATCATATGCACTCAGCTTCACTGCCCACTTAGCCATCCTTCCTGACATCTCTGGTTTCCTGAGGACATTCTTAATTGGAAAATTAGTTTTAACAATGATAACATGAGTTTAAAAATAATGTCTTAACTTGGTAGATGCCATAATTAATGCAAGGATAAGCTTTTCAAGGTGTGAGTACCTGGATTCGGCATCAAGTAAACTTTTACTTACATAATAAACAGGATGTTGTGTACCTTGATGATCCTTAACAAGGACCACACTTACTGCTTTTGAGGATACTGCAAGATACAAGGATAACACATCACCTTTTTCTGGTTTCATCAAAGCCGGGGCCGAGGATAGGTAATCTTTGAGGGCTTTTAAAGCATTTTCATGCTTCTCCGTCCACTCAAATTTCTTGTTCTTCCTTAGGATATCATAGAATTCTTTACACTTCTCGGAGGACTTGGATATGAATCTGTTCAAGGCTGCTATCCTTCCTGTTAGCCTTTGAACATCCTTAGCATTCGTTGGAGACTTGATGTTCACTATTGCTTTGATTTGTTCCGGGCTAGCTTCGATGCCTCTCTTAGTCACCATATATCCTAAGAATTTACCTGCTTTAACACCAAAATGACATTTTGAAGGATTAAGCTTCATGTTATATTTGTCAAGGATATCGAATGCTTCCTCCAAGTCTCTTAGGTGATCCTCAGCTTTTAAGGATTTTACCACCATATCATCTATGTAAACCTCCATAGTTTGTCCAATCTGATCCTTGAACATCATATTCACCAACCTTTGGTACGTTGCACCTGCATTTCTCAATCCGAACGGCATAGCAATATAGCAATATATACCAGTTGGAGTCATGAAGGCCGTATCCTCTTGGTCGGATGGTTCCATTTGGATTTGTTGAAATCCAGATGAAGCATCCATAAAAGTTAACAGTTCATGACCCGCAGTTGCATCCACCATGGAGTCAATGTGGGGTAAAGGGAAAGGATCCTTGGGACATGCCTTATTTAAATCGGTAAAATCGACACATACCCTCCACTTTCCGTTTTTCTTTTGAACAACAACCACATTGGCCAACCATCTTGGATACTTGACCTCTCTAATCATACCTGCCCGGAGCAATTTCTCTACCTCTTCCTGGATAATGGCATTCCTTTCTGGTGCAAACTTCCTTCTCCTTTGATGGATTGGTTTGAAGGATCTATCGATGCCAAGCTTGTGAGTGATAACATCCTTGGATATACCGGTCATGTCTTCGTGTTTCCATGCAAAGGTAGTCTTTCTCCTTTTCAGGAAGGATATGAGGTCTTCTTTCATTTCGCCAAGGATCCCTGACCCGATATAGATTTTGGATTCAGGATCATCAGGATCCATGAGGATTTCTACCACATCCTGCTCTCTGGCCTCCAAGACACTCCTTGGAGGATACCTTGATTGCTATTGCTCCCTTGACTTCGAAGCTGGTTTCATCGATGAAGTGTAGCAATCCTTAGCTTCCTGCTGATCGCTATCAATCTTTACTATTCCCCAAGGACTAGGGAGCTTCACACATTGATGGTAAGTAGATGGGACTGCTTTCATATCGTGTATCCAGGGCCTGCCAAGGATAACATTACAACAAGATAAACAGTCAATAACACAAAACTTTTGATAAGAGTGTAAGCCTTCAATATATATTGGGAGTTTAATGTCCCCCAGGGTGTTCTTGGTCTCGCCACTAAATCCCACGAGCACGGAGGATCTTGGTATGATCTCTGATTCAGGGATACCCATCTTCTTTAGAACATCAAGCTGGATAATGTTCACTGAACTTCCTCCGTCTATTAGGATCCTGCGGACAAAATAGTTAGATATAAAAAGAGTAATAACTAAACCATCGTGATGAGGATCCTGGATATCAATACGATCCTCTTCATCAAAGGTTATGACTTTTCCTTCGGAGACACTCGATGTTCGAACTGGCCTTTCTCCGTTATCCATTTTAGTTTCCTTCGCATGCCTCTTAGCTGCTGAGAAGGATGTGCCACAAATGTCGGATCCCCCAGAGATAAAGTTTATCACTTGTGCGTCTGCTGGAGGGGCTGGAGCCTTCTCAGGGATCCTTTCAGGATCCTGAGTCCTTGACTTTTTTCTTCCCAACAACTCTTTTAGATGCCCTTTGCTCAGCAAGTATCCAATTTCCTTTCTTAATGCAATGCATTCTTCTTTGAGGTGCCCAAAATCTTCATGATATGCACACCACTTTGATTTATCCTTAGTTGCAGCTGGCCTGTCATTCTTTCTTGGCCATCTAGCTTTATCACCTAGGTTCTGCATGGCAAGGATTAGTTCATTGTTGTCAACATTAAAGCAATATTCAGAAATTGGAGGATAATCCTCATCATCCTCTTCTTGATCAATAGAATGCACGTTCTGATTATCAGATTTGTTGTAGGATCTGAACTTGTTGTTTCTGAATGAGGATCCTTGCTTATCCTGCTTTGAGGATCCTGTTATCCTCTCCTGAATCCTCTTGTCATCCTCTAGCCGAATGAACCTGAGGGCTCGGGTTCTTACCTCATCTAGGTTCCTGCATGGTGTCATAACAAGATCATCATAAAATAACGAATCCCTAAGCAGTCCCATTTTGAAGGCTTCAACAGCCGTGGCTATATCTAGGTTGGGAATGTCTAAGGATTCTTTACTAAATTTGGTAATGTAATCCCTTAATGATTCATTATGACCCTGGGTTATCCTATATAAATCACTAGTTAGTCGTTCAAATTTTCTACTACAGGAAAA